>CM059194.1:66815953-66871705 GCA_030323885.1 Branchipolynoe longqiensis | reverse complement strand
TACCCTCGACTAGAGGACAGAACTATTGATTGATTGATTCTTGCGTAGTGGTAAATAGTAGCGAATGGTAAATTTGATCGATTACTACTAAATAATTGGATAAAAGTAAATGGTGATAATAAGTAACTGGATGCAAGGATATAGTACATAGCAAGCAATTGAGTAGCAGAAATGGTTATAAATGTTGATGGCAAATATTGAATAACAGTAAATAATATTGGTATATAACTAACTACATATGTATATATATATAGTAGTGCTATGTCAATTACTATTGATAAATAATTGAATATTTCGATTTCCAACTTACTATACGTGCATATGTTTGAACATGTCATAAAAGCTGCATAACCCGTTGCTTTTGAATTTCTGCTACTTTAAAAAAAATCGAAATATGGTGGACCGGTAAATTAAGTGGATCATTATAAGTTACTTTACTTTAGCTTGGAATATTTATCAATGGCTATGTTTGGAGACATCACAAATTTGACAATCATAGTTAAGGGTTTCTGCCATTTAAAAAAAAAATTGTTATAATGCACACTGCTTGAGTTTGAAGTAACCTTGGTTATAAATCGCTAACCTTTGAGATGTTTGAAGTGAACACATGCCAAATTAATGTTGGCAAGCACGTCAAACCTCTGACACCATTGACAATAACAGGTTGTATTCAATTGACTAAGTATTCCCTTCTATACAGCAACACATCCTTAATAAGTGCACCAGTGTCTAAGTTGGATATGTAGGCGAACATCTAAGTGTGTGTTTTGGGTTTGACCATTTGATACTTTCATCGGACTATGCAGCTTTACCGATTGGTCCCTTCCCAGAGATAAATGATTCATCCCTATCCAGCGTAGGGGTGAATAACAACCTGGCTTCAATCCTAAACAAAAACTGCTTCAGTCGGAATTAACTACAAACAAGCTGTGGAGGCTGATTTCAGAAAGCAGTATGAAGTTGAACAATTCGGAGAAAATGAAAAGAATATATAAAAAAATGAGCACCTCAGGAAGTTCTTGGTTCGACTTTTAAAGCATATTATGTATTAATCGACATGACTTTATAAATTATTCACCCAAAAATAGCAGGTCATGATAGATAAGTATTTGAACAATATATTTAGCCCAGCCTTCCGACCCTTTGTCTAATGGGTTGTTCAGCAGCCCTATCAATCGATAGAGCGCAGGACTCCCATGCAGGTTGTCGGGAGTTCAATTCACGATCGAGTCAAGCCAATGCTTTACAAAATTGATACTTCTCACTACCTAGCATGGCGCTCAGCATTAATAGGATAGGGCAAGGACTGGTTAGCTCAGCACCAGGATAATGTCACTGAGTCGTAAATCGGGTCATGGTGCTAGTAGCCTGGTCTCCCAATGGGGCAGCACTATAAAGTTACCATGAGTGCGCACTGTCACAACTCGGTACCCGTCTTGATAGGACCTTAGATGTTGCCTGGACGTAAAACTCCGACGCCATCACTCATGCTCTTGACTCTCAGTTGCTCACCAACCACAGACAGTTCCATAATCAACCCGGTCGAGCCATGCTTACAAGTGACAGTCGTGTTAATTCCGCCTTTTAATTGGCTACCTACTAATGCGCCAGACGTACACGTGAAAGCGCCACCCTGCGCTGCACTTGTTCACTTTGTGTTTGGCTCACGGCGGTTCCCGCCTCGCGCCTCACGCTCCCGAAAGTCGTCTGCGCAGCCGGGTGCGTGACGTCATTTGTCACTGCGCATGCGCGCGGCGCTTTGATGTCCAGCTGCGACGCCTCGGCTTGTCACAACTGAGTGCGGCTGTTACAGCGCGCCCGGGGGTTGTGACGTGGCGGTGACGTGGCGATGACGTGGCGGTGACGTCGGGCAGAGTGACGTCCGGTGACGTGCACTACACGCCGTCTCACACGGTCGGGTTCCCCGGGCTCGGCCTGGGCCGCGTTCCCCGCCTGTATTGGGTTTCCCGCCATTAATTATGTCCGCAGGGAAGCTGCTTGGTCGGGTGTCTGGGGGCTTGGTCACCTTGTGTAGGATATGGTCAGTCACTGCCGAGATACCAAAGTTGGTGTCCACTCACCCACGAGTCACCCCCCCCCCCCCCACACACACACATCACCCTGTGGCTTTTACTAAACTGACTGAGTCACTGGCCAACATAACACACATACCGACAGGAAATATTTTTTATTTTTTACTATTTTGGGGATATTAATTGATTAAGCATGGAATATTTCAATCACTTTATTTTAGGAACCGACAAGTATAAATTTTCTAAGTATTCTGACTCGACCCGAAATCGAACTCACGAGCTTTCGCATGGGAAGCCTGTGCTTTACCGATTCGGCCATTGCGTCCGGTGATTTCAATCGCAGACAATTGGTCTTCCTGATTCCAATTCTCCTTTCTCTATCCTAGTAATGCTCAGCACCGGGCTATGTGGTGACAAGTGCCAATTTTACGTCTTTGGTTTGACTCGGCCAGGGTTTGAATCCCACGACCTATCAAAACGGGAGGCGGACGCTCAACTAATTCTGCCATCCTGTCTGGTGCATAACGTTTCATAATCCTATGAAAGAACAGAATCTTCTAAACCAACAGCACTTACCTAGATTTTGATCTTAAATCTTCAACCTAGACACTGGTGCACTAATTAAGCATGTATTGCAGCTTGGTCCCCTGTGCTATGCTGCTGCGTTTGAAAGTATGTAAACAAACGTATGTCCAGAATTTCAGTGTCGATACCAAAATTAATTTAGTATGTTTTTACTTCAAATATTGACAAAGTTACTCCCAATAAACGTGAATAGTTCCATGAAGTATCAAATGTTCACAACCAAAACACTTACCTATATTTTATCCTATATATTGAACTGGTGTAATAGTCAGCCAAAGTTAGCAATTGAAACGGAAGACTAAACTAAAATAGATTATACCGATCAACAAACTATATATATATGGTTTAAATATGGCAGAAACTCAAAACCATTGGATTGTGCAACGTTAATGTAGTATCATTGTCCATGTTGCCGGAAACATGCATAATTCACAAACCCTGACTACGGGCTTGATATGAGTAGCGCCATAGATACCGTTCGTAGCGCGCGTCGCTATGTACAAAGTTAACTTCCGGTAGTAGATTCAAGGCTTGTCCAGTCCTTACCTGGCCACCGTCGTCGATGGATCACCCGAGCAAATTGCAAGTTTCAGTAAGATTGTCGAGGATGCCGAAACACAGCAAAGGAGTGAAGAGTGTAGTAGGACGATATTCCCAAGCATTATTGGAGTCGATGGATCGATCGGGAGCGTCGAGTGACAATGCTGTGGAGTGTCATACGGTTGGATGGAAAATTTCTTCTTCTCGACTCGACATGGTCAAGCTGGATGGCCGAATGGCAGGATCATCTCCAGCGCCTTCTACGTCTCGCAGGAAAAGTCTAACGCTGGAGGATATAGCGACATTACTTGACAACAAACTGGCAGCATCGCAGGCTCCTCTATTGGCTCGTCTACAGGATCTGGAGTGCGCCCAAGATGGCGGCGCTGGGTCTCTTATAGCTCCTCCGCCGAGCGTGCCGGAAGTGTACTCTGATGACGTCAGAGGAGCGGATTTGGCATCCGTAGTCAACACGACGAATGGTTGTTCGGCGATTCGCACGAGTGCATCGTGTAAAACAAGACACCCACCACACACATCGGAAGGTAATGTGCATATCAGTTCTAATAAAATCGCCATAAAAAGGCATGCTGAAGATGAACAATTTAATGATAGCGATGAGGGAAGCGATGATTCAATGATGAATGAATTAATTAGGCTAACAAGAAAGCGTGCCAGACATTCTAAAAAACTCAGGTTACTGCCCCATGAATATGTGATCAGGAAAGAAAAAAAAAAAAGGGAAGGTCGGTCAGGGGGAATCCACGTGGTTCGAATACCTTGCTGCTATGCGCCATATGGTGAGATGTGGGGATGTGCCCCCTGGCTGGGAAGTGCATATCGATAATCACATCGAGTCGATTCTGGATATGGCTCAAAATTACTCCTGGAACACTTGCCTCACATACAGCGAGAAAGTGTTCAACATGATTGCCAATAAACGGCTGCCTGCAGGCTGGGAAGATGAGGGGAAGATTGTTGAGATAAGGAAGGATGTGTGTGGGCTGGGCAAGCGACTTGAGTCTCAGGCAAACAAGCAGATAAACGGGAGTTCGTTCTCAGACTTTAAAAAAGGGGTGGATGCGCGCCCGTGCGTCATATGGAATAAAGGTGGTTCATGTGGCTTTGAGGGGGATCACGGGGAGGGCTCAAGTCGTTTTGTCCATATTTGTGCCTATTGTGCGTACAAGCTGAGGCGCAAGCATGCCCACAAGGAGACAGAATGTCGTTCCAAAAATCGTGCATCTGAGTTGCCAAGTGATACCGTCGGTAACTGTATCGAGTTTTTGAATTGCAGTGGGCTGGGCGCTGCGATTACCTACGAGCAAGTGCGTATACCATCGGTCGAGCTGGACGAGTACCGCCACAAGTCTACAGATGGCGCCACCGTTCCCCATTCATCGACTCGCCCAGGCGGCCAGTGCGTTAACCAGGTCGGTGCGGTTGTTTCGTCGGTGTCATGTCGGCCTTCTGTGTTACTGTTGTCGCCTCCCGTACCTCTTTCCACCCTTAGGTCTGAGGCGCACTTTGATATTAGCCCTAACTCCCTCCCCGTTGTAAAAAATGTTTGTGGTCTGGGGGCCCTACCCCCCGTTTTCCAAAAAAGCTAGTGATTCTTCGGTAGAAATGGTTGAGAGACGGCATACGCCGTCTGTCAGTTCCAGGAGGTACTGTAAGTTCAAGAATATTCCGGGGTGGGGCGCCACAGGCAAATTTATTACTGTTTCTAAAAATTCCCATAATGGATCTCTTTTTAATCCAGTTTATACAAACAGTACCTCATTTAGGTGGTTTAGTGGGAAGTGTAGGTCCCTGGCTGTTAACCCTCAGACAGGTAGGAAGAGCAGGGGGCAACGTTCAGTGACAGTTGGTACGGTGACACAGCGAACACCACCGGTATTGGGTTTGCCTCTGCCTGGGCTCGAACCACGCCATTGCCCTGGCAACACAGATGCATATCACTGGCCTTCCCACCTCTCTAATACACCGACGACTGTGTCTGATACACTGACTACTGGGCTGTTGCCTGAATCTAACTTGAATATATCTGACTTGGATGATCGAGCTGCCCCATGTGGAGCTAATCTGCCCAGTATAAGTGATAACACTGGCACTGCTGTGCCGTCTAATATCTGCCCAGCCGCTGATATAATTAATATTTCTTCTGCCAAACCTTGTCAGCTGTCTAGTGGCTCCCAGATTTGTTCTAGTGTTGATGTTAAAGCTGGGGGCTCAGTTTCATGTGTTGTAGACCCTGATGGGGAGTGGCTTGCTATTAACTCTTCGGATGACACCAATCCACACTGTAATGGACTGAATAATGACAATGGCAATTTTGAGATTGCTAGGGAGTCCATGATGGATCCCCCACCCTTTGTAGTTACTAATATGGAAAAGGACACTGGTATGGTCTGCCTTGTTAAGTTGTTATTATCACCTGTTAGTTTGTTTACTCCAGTTACTGTTGAAAGTGATGTTAAAGATCCGTTGAAGTTGGGATGCATAGGCAGTTCAGTTGACTCTTATGATCCGGATATGATAGATAATTTTAATATAACAGAGTCTACCTGTGCTGGTCAAAGGGCCTTCTGTGATACTTCGCCTCGTCAATATAAAACCCATGTATTTAAATATTGGCCAACTTTATCTAGTGCAGTAAATATTTCTGAAGTTGCTGGTAACACTCTTTTCAAAAGGTATGTGTATATTTATGATAAAGTAAAAGCTACTGGTCTTCCAAATTATCTATCGGCGAAGCTGCCGGTCCCTTCTGGACTGTTAATTAAAAATTGGAGAAGGCTTCTGGTTGGTTATGATGATATAGATCTTGTCCCTTTTTTAGAATTTGGTTGGCCTGCTAATTTTACTGGCACAAGTATCCCTACCCCAACGGACATTAACCATGCCCGCTCAGAGGGAGACCTTTTTTGGATTGACAATTATGTTGAAACTGAATTGACCCACGGTGCATTTCTGGGCCCGTTCGATGACCCCCCTTTTTACCCATGGGCACAGGTTTGTCCAATTATGACCCGCCCCAAGAAAGGTACTGATGAACGCAGGATTATAGTTGACCTTAGTTTTCCTAAGGAGTGTAGTGTTAATTCAGGTATCAATAAGGGGTTTTATCAAGGGAAGCCGTACAGGTATAATCTACCAACTATTATGTCGCTGGCGAAGCAGGTGACTAAGTTGGGGCCTAACTGCTATATGAGGTCTATTGACCTAGCTAGGGCATACAGGCAATTAAGGACCTGCCCCTTAAGTGTGCCATTATTCGGTATTAAGGTAAATAAAAAATTCTATTTTGACATAGCCCCGCCCTTTGGCTGCAGAACGTCCAGCATGGCATGTGCCCGGACTACGGCCGCCGTGGTGCATTTAATGACCAAGATGGGCTTCTTTGCGCTGTGTTTTTTGGACGATTTCGTTGGGGTGGAGAAATCATTAGAGGAGGCACAACAGGCATATTCTTATATTTTACGGTTGACTAGAGTTCTTGGTTTGAAGCTGTCCTTTAAAAAATGTGTTCCTCCCACACGTAAATTAGTCTGGCTGGGATATGAGCTAAATTCGCATAATATGGTGGTACATATTCCAGATGAAAAATTATTAGATATACTGCTGCAATGCCATAAATGGGTGATTGGCCAGTTAGTTACTAGAAAAAACGTTCAACAGCTAGTCGGGCGTTTACAGTTTATATCTAAATGTGTGACTCCGGCCCGAATTTTTATGAATAGAATTTTGGATTTTTTTAGGGGAACCCCCTTTTTGGGTAAGGTCTTGGTCACACAGACCCTGGTTAGAGATATAACTTGGTTCTTGCGGTTCGCAGAAGGTCACAATAGGCTTGTTTTACTTCGCGATGTCCCTGTCGGAAAGTGGGTGATCGAGTGCGACTCATCATTGCACGGCGGTGGTGCATTCAGTTCTACTCATTTTTATTCAAGTCAGTACACCCCCCAGTTTCTTGAAAACGGTTTTCATATTGCCCAGCTGGAGACGATAAATTTGGTGGTAGCTCTAAAAAATGTATCCCCTGTTAACCCCCATCTGTATCAGATTATCATTAATACCGATAATGCTGCATCCCAACAGGTACTGTCCTCTGGCACCGGAAGAGACCCGGTCTTGTGCGCCTGTGCCCGGGAAATTTGGAGGTTCGCCGCCACATTCACCTGTACAGTACAGGTGATACACAAGCCGGGTAAGGATCTGGTGTTGGCGGATGCCCTCAGTAGGATGTTTTCTGATGATAAATTTAAACGTATCGCCGACGATTTGTGCCGACAAAAGTTGTTGACCAAAATCAATGTCTCCCATGATGGACATGTTTTAGATTTATCTTTGTGATCTCTCTGCCAGTTGATAATTTTGTTTGTTGCCTTTATCAACTTGCAGAAGTTAAGCGCGCGCTTGTGGGACGGCTAAGTGTCTACTTTTCGGTGGGACTATCAACTGGGACCTGGCATAATAAATGGGTGCAGTTCGGGGAGTATCTTGGATTTTGCAAAAAAGTTGGAGATGACCCCAGACACCCCAAAATGAAGACAGAAATGTTATATACTTTACACCTAAATGATAAATTAAATACTGAAGGCGCTGTAAGAAATTACATGAGTGGGTCAAGGTCATGGGTAAGGATATTTAAAGGTAACACGGAAGCGTTTGATTGTTATGCACTATCACTAATTAAAGCTGGAATATATAAGTTGAAAGAAAATACTGTAAAGAGGGCGTTTCCCTTGAAAACTAAACACATTAAAATGATGATTCTAAAGTTCAGAAAAATTGGAGATGATGGACTGGTGTTGATTGTTGCCTTGCTAATAGGTTACCTTTGTTTGTTAAGACAGTCTAATTTGTTCGATTCCGAGGTGACGGGAGGTGACGGTCACATGCTGCTCGGCAGGGACATCATGGCACACAACACGCACCTGACGATCACAATCAGGACCACAAAAACCACGCACAAGCCGCAGGACACCTACAGCATCAACATACCGGCAGGGTCGAACCACGCCTTCTGCCCAGTGTACGCATGGTCCAAGTACACCAGCCTGAAAGCGACGCATGAGGGCACCCCAGCCTTCATGCTTCGAGATGGGCAGCCCCTGACGGTGTCAATCTTCAACAAATGCATGCAAGCTGCGCTGAAAGCGTGTCGACTCCCTTGGTGGCCGCTAGTGACTTGCCATAGTCTACGGCACGGGGGAGCTCAGGCATACGCGAGAGTGGGCATGCCTCTTGAGTCCATAAAAACTGTCGGTAGATGGAGATCTAACAGTGTCTTCAACTACGTGAATAAAAATGTTGTATAGGGAGGAACCATTATCTCTCGTGTCCCTATTTGGCTGAGAGATTATGGCTCCTATCCCCCTGTTATGAAAGTTCTGAATGAAATGAGTGGTGAATGTGTGTGTGTGTGCCAGATGTGAGCTGAACGTGTGACTGTGATCTGCCCGAGCTGCTGCCTCATGTCTTCTGTCAAGTTGCCTCAAGTGAAATTATACAGTATCTTCGGATTTGTAGCATACATCTTCATATGTCATATGATAGTACAGTCATAGACGCGACTTGCATACAAGTAATGAAATAATGAATTAGTAAATTGCTATCTAATAGATGACCTGCATATAAGTAATGACCTTTAAAAAAATGATACAGACACAGGTTGTACTACCTGCTAATGATAGAGTAATAATAGCTAATAGTCCAATTGTACTATTGGAGGTAGCTAGTATAAACATGTTCCCAAAGGTGTAGACAACAAGGCTGCTGTGTCTGGTTTTGAATTGTCAACCTAATTTAGGAACAAGTGAAAGGAAAGAACCTTAGTAAGATTGGTCATCAGGAACCATGTGGATATATATCATATAGTAAGCTGCAACCTAAGACTAATTTAGACACAACTTTTATTTTATTTAGCTGTCTTTCTCCAGTTTGTATCGAGTTTACTTAATATAAGTATAACACCATTAACAGCCATATACAAGCACGGGGTACATTGGACTGCAATGTAGGCAGGGGCTTTTTAAGTTTTGATGAGCTCAACTGACTTTATCATGAATTTCCTTTACTCGATGCTTACTAAAGTGCTGGCTGAGTATCAATGTCTCATTATCGCGTCTTGTCCGGGTCCTCTCTGATCTGTGGCCCCCACCGGGGTCAGATTAGGGTGTGAGTGTTTACAAGTTGCAGGCAGCTAGCTCCCGCCGTTGGTTTGAAATCTTGTAGGATTTGCAGTGTTTCCAATGTTTGCCCTTGATGCACAGTTGCATAGTCCGATGGTTTTGAGTTTCTGTCTTTTTTTGTGTTATTGTTATACTCAAGCTTTCTTTATTAGCTTGAAGTAACTTTAAATGGCTAACCTTGGATATGTGTGATGTAAAAAAAACAATGCTAAATTAAATTCGGCATGCGCATCGAAATTCTGACACCACAAGCTTAAGCAGTAAGAAATTCTATTAAATTGACTTGGTATGCCACTGTACATAGCAACACATGTTTACTAAGTACACTAGTATGTATGGTGGAGATGTAAGATCAAATCTAGGTAATAGCTTTTATTCCGAAAATTTAATAACTTTTTATATATGTATATATATATGTATAGATATGCATGGATATACACATATATATAGTATAGTTATACGAGTCTTACCTGGTACAGATGATGGATAACTGGTGCTTTGCCGAGGTACGACCCTCAGATAGTCATGGGTCAGGGAGAAGGAAGCACATGGGTCAGGGAGAAGGAAGCAATCTTTTACATACTTAATAGGACAACAGATTATCTCAATATTATATGGATACTTCAGTGTTTCCGTTTTGGCACAAGCAAACATGATAGTCGTGGTAGGGTAGGGTGGTCGGGCCCTGACCCACGATGATCCGAGGCTAGTTAGTACCTTGGGAAAACACCAGTTATCCATCATCTGTACCAGGCAAGACTTGTATAACTATACTATTTTACCTCGGTATTACCCTCTGGCTACTCGTAGTCCAGGGAGAATTTTAAGTAATCTAATTTGATATCCTTTTTATTCTTAATATTGTAATCATACCATAATGTTTGTAGTGCAAACATAGTAATCTTTTGTTTCTCACCCTTTTTTAGTTGGTGAGTAGGCGAGTCGCCAGGCTGCCTTGCTTCTCTAGTCGTTTGTTGTAATGTTTTGCAAATGATCTAGCTGTCTTCCGCCCCGTGTGTGCAAGGATTCACTTTGTAGCCATCGCTTGGAGTATATAAGAAACCCAAAACCAAAAGGTTAGGTATCCTTTGAGGTGAGCATTGTAAAGACAACATGCGAACACGACGACGACTAGGACACAAGTGCTTTATTATTAGTTCCTCTCGCTTCGCTTCCACATGACCAGCCTGCGGGCTACCTAAACTTTCGCCGGCACACAACATCTGGTATTACATATATTACATCTCCCTTTTTTCTTAGAAAGGGCTTTATTGTTTGTTCATCCAATGATAATGTATACCTGTCAAGCACAATATTCACAGGAGGTATTAACAGGAAATAACTAGAGTTACAGGTGGTGTAGCAGCTTCTGTAACGTTTCTCACCTGGTAAGTGCGATGAATGTCCTATGTCGTTAACAACTTGTAAAGTTTCTTACCACTAAACATTGACATAATTTGCAGCGCTCGGACACAAGGACAAGAAAAGTTGTTTCCAAATCATTTATTTTGTGATGACTAATTACTTATCACTTCAGGTTATCTTTCATCATCATTATATCTTAATAGATCAGATCATATAATCACACAATCAAGGTCGGTGCCACATAGGCGAGTGAGGCTGGCTCAACTGACTGGTGCCTGGCACCGAGATGCTGGAAGGACTGGCTTCCGTAATGTCATGGCTTAGTTGATGTCGGTTATCAGATGCGACTGGGCATCTTCTGAAGTGAAATTAGAGAGACATATAAGTTAACATCGGGTTAAATGGTGAAATCAGCAATAACCCAACAAATTTAGGAGTGCTGATGGAGCCATTGTTATAGGAGTGTCTAGAAAGTAAGTTTCTATTGCGTTACTGGTCCATGAGCCAGCTTTCTTAATTTCGGATAATGGTATGTCAGCTGACCGACATGCCTGTGTAGCACCACGCCTCAAACTGTGTAGTGTCAGAGAAGGCTGTAGCGGCAAAACAGCAGAGGATGCTATGTTGAGAACTTTCGCCAATACTTTTGCGGTTAAGTAGTTGCCTGATGGAAGCATGAAGGCTGGATCATCCCTAAGATGTGGTGACTGACTAGCGTATTTCCTCCAAATAGTTACTGGGCAAGAAATCGAACCATACACCACTGGCAATGAAAAAAGTAATGGCGGATTAGTACTAAACCTGGTCTTAGTAGACTTAAAGCTTACTAACAAGGCATCATTATGAATAACTAGATCGTTAAACATCAAGGTATGTGGTCCCAAAGTATTCGTGGACACCAAAATCAAATTGCTTTGATGCACTAGAGTAACATAACCTATTACTAAGAATGCAACGAAGACCAGTGCCTCGGAACCTAGTCCCAGCAAGAACTTAATTATCCTAATAAAGTCTTTAGGTGCAAGCGGCATCGCTCGTCTTACAACATGACATGAATTTCTCTTAATTCCGCGCTTCAAAATACGCAACTGCTCGGACTCAAAGAGATGAGCCGGACCCCCAATTGAAGCCAACCAGGTCTTAATTGTACTCAGATAATTAAACACTGAGCCAGGCGCTCGGATCCTGCCGGCTAGAAATATTACCAATGACATCACATCATACAACGACGGTCTCACTGGATCGAGACCATGTTCTGTGCAGAAGCCTAGGTACAAGGCGAGTTGAGTACGTTTATTTGACCAGGTTCCCTCTGCTAACGATCTGCTGAAGGTTCCCAGTAGCTCCATGTGTTGGATTATGGAGTAGCCTGTAAGATAGAACCAAAACAATAAGCTATCTTCAGGCTACGACATTAGATCTCAAAACTTACGATGTCAAGAGTTGGGTTCACTATGACTTGAGTCAGTTTGCGGCTAATTATCTGCTCCCTTACCATCTCCCTTGCTGTCCCACTATGTGGGGCCCTACTAAGTGCGTCTGCAAACTCTAATTCCTTCCCAGGTTTATGCCTCACTACCAAAGTCGAATGAAACTTTGCTGCAATAAACCACAGTTGCCTGGCACAGGCGCACAGGAACGGATCTCTTCCTGAGCCCGACGACAAAACTTGTTGAGAAGGCAAATTATCTGTATTAACTACTATTGTGAAGTTATGGGGATCTGACGGCAACAACGTCATAACTGCTAGCACTAAATTAAATGCCTCCAACCTGTTAATCACTTTCAGTTCCTCACAGACCTGTTTCGGGTACTCGACTGAGTAACATGCTACTGAGGAAAACGCCCCTCCCCCCACCAAAGTGGAATCACACTCTATTACCCAGTCTGGCGGTGGCGCCAGAGGAAGAAGGAGCACGTTATTGCACAGGGCAGCATACTTCTGAAACCACTCAAGGTCTATAAGAAGCAACGGACAGAACGGGTGAAAACCTACTGCCGGGGCCTGCCTGAGTGCCAGGAACACTCTGCTCATGAACCTTGTCGCAGGTTTGATGCATTTTGCCACATGTTGCAGCTTGCCTGCCAAGCTTTGCAGCTGCTTGCGCGACGCCACTTTCTTTGTTTTCCACTCTAAGCACTCACTCAAGACCTGCTCCAACTTCTCTTTAGGGAGAGTCACCGTCATATTTTCTGCATCAACAAGAAAGCCTAGCCAGATCAGCTTCCTCACAGGTGGAGAGCATTTCTCAAGAGCCAACTCGAGATCGAAGTCCCGAGTTATTTGCAGAAACTTAGCATAAGCTTCTAATGCTCTTTCCTCTGATGACTCTACCCCGACAAAATCGTCGAGGTAGCACAGTGAATAAAAACCCAAGCGCCTCAACAGCCAAACTACCGCGTGTGTTGTCCGTGCACAAGCCAACGCAGAGACCCTACAACCAAAGGGTAGGGCGAGATCTACATAATAGTTCCCCCCCCCCCCACTAAGAGACAGAGAAACGGCGTGAACAGCGGACATACCCTCAACTGCCTGTAGGCCCTAGCTAAGTCCGCCGACCACAACCAGGAACTGTTCCCACACTTTACCAACTGATCTGACAGTGTAGAGACTGACGGAAGTGAAAAACTAAAAGGGAGCCCTTGATAGTAGCCTTTTGCTATTCCTGCTTTCACGCTCCTCCCGATCGGGAAACTAAGGTCTATTATCACCCTTCTGACATCAGTATTCTTTTTCGGCCGTGTCATTAACGGGCTGATTTGGCACCAGGGAACAAAGGGCGGTTCCTGGAATGGACCGATCATAGCTTTCGGTTGATATTCTTTCTCAATAAAGCTAGCAATGTGTACATCGAACTCGGCATTCTTAGTATGGTTTATTAACGTTGGAGTGGGAATAAATTTAGAGGTGTAATCAATAGGCCACCCAAACTCAAGATAATCCAATATCTGAGCATCCGGATATTCTTGGAGGCTATTTTTAAACCAGACGGAATCGACAATTTACATGACAAATAATTTGGCAACTTTGACAGTCTTACTGCTTGATAGATTTTTTCAAGAGAAGCATTATTAATTTCAAGTAACCCCGCCACCTTCGGCCAGAAAGCCGCGACTGTCGGAGCGTATTCAATTGGAGACGGAGGGACAAACTGCTTTGCTTGGTGACCATCTGTAAGTAGAGTAGCATAGTTAGAACTTGTATCGAAACAGTCAAATTCTATTTCAATTGGCAAGGTTTCATTAGCAGAAATATTGACTACAACGTTAGCACTTTCCAACTGCACACTATTGGTCGTAATGCGAAGCATTTCGTTTGATGCGAGGGGAGGGAGAGCGACTCACCCGGCCCTGAGCGACTCACCCCCCCTCCTGCCACTGCTCACTTCCCCCCGCCCCTGAGCGACTCACCCCCGCCACTGCTCACCTCCCCCCCCCCCCTGAGCGACTCACCCCCTCCTGCCTCTGCTCACTTCCCCCCTTATAAGGCCGCCCGCCGACCTCCCTCAGGCACTCAGCCTCCAGCCGCCTTCCAGCTCTCTGCCCCTTTCTTCTGCCCGCTTCATTTTCTTTGGACTTCAACCTCGGACCGTTTCCACCTCGGACCGCCGCCACACGAACGCACCATGCCCCAAGGGAAAGGTCGTGGACGCAAGAGCTCCCGGGCTGCCCCCCGGACGCCGGGGCCTACATCAACACCGCCCCGGGAGGAGTCGCCGGCTTCAGACCCGGCGTCCCCGGCGGCCCCCTCGGGCCGCGCCTCGGGCTCCGAGGTGTCCATGCTGCTGGAGGCCATGCAGCGCATGCAGCTCGAGAGCCGACAGGCCGCTGCCCAGGCCGCCGCCGAGGCCCGCCAGGCAACGGCAGACCTCCACGCCCGGATCGACGCCCTCGTGCCGGAGGAGCCCGCCCCGGCGCCTCGGGCGCGCACCACCACTGCAGCCCGGCCCCCGCCGCCGCCTCGCGCGAGCCTGCCCGGGGCACCGCTGGCGGAGTACGAGAGGTACCGCCACCTCTCCACGCAAGCACCACCTACCACGTCCCCGGCCTACCAGGAGGACTTCACCCACCACAGCCCCGCATCCGCGGCCGACGCCGTCCGGGAGATTTTGGCCTCCGCCGAGGCGCGGCACTCCACCAGGCGGCAAGGGATACCAGCACACTACATTTTTCCTTCTGATCTTGTGAAGCGAGGGGCAGAGAGGAAGCCGGTCAAACGAGGAGAGGCGACAAAGGACGAGTACACGCTCGCCCTCCTCAACCTCATCGACCACCCCGACTTCCCCGCCCACTCCGCCCAGGGACTCCACCACCACCTCCTCGGGGTGTGCCGGGACAACTTAATATACCCGTGGGCTACCGTCCGCCGATACTCAGAGAGTGTGTTCTCTGCCATCGCGGACGGGACCCTCCCCCAGGGGTGGCACGACCTGGTGGCCATCAACCTCCACAGACTCGACTGCCTCGCCATGCCCGACGACCATGCCACCTCCGCCCCCGCCCGCCCACTCGACCCCCTCCAGCGAGGCGCGCACTACCCCCGAGCCCAGGCCGACGCCCGCACCACCTACGATAGAGAGATCCACGGGGTGCCCTGCCCGGCCTGGAACCGCACCCCCGCCTCGTGCGATCGGGCCCACCTCGGGGAGGCCCACGGCGAGGCGGGGGACAGACGCCGTCACGTCTGCGCGTATTGCGCCAACGTGAGGCGCGTCTTCACCATGCACAGCGAGGCCGACTGCATCACGAAGCAAACCCGTGAGTGCCAGACCCCCCCCTCCACCTCGGCGGATTTTTGATTCGCCGGCCGCTCCCCGGCCGGCCCGGGGGGCCCCCTCGGGCGCCCCACCTTCACCACTGCTGACAGCCCCGCACCTCCCCCCGACATCCTCCCAGCGACCACCGATCGCAGCGCCGCCCAGTCTCAGCCGGGGATCACCACCTCGGGCATCACACCTCAGTCCACAGCCCAGCCTCACGAGGAACCCTCTGCCGGCACCCCAGCCGCCGACCGTATCGACACCACCGTCCACCGACATCCTCCCAACGACCACCGATCGCAGCGCCGCCCAGTCTCACCCGGGGATCATCACCTCGGGCATCACACCTCGGACCGCATCCCAGCCCAGCCTCAGGAGGAACCCTCTGCCGCCGATCCTCACGACACCGCCTTCAACAACACCGCCGCCCAGACCCCGACCACCACCCCATCCAGCCCCGAGGACTTCGCTGCCCCCCTGCTCGACCCTCGTCGGACCTCCTCACCGGATCCCGCCAAGGAGCGGGCCTCCCCCTTTTTTGGCCGCCCGCTCCCTGTCGACGCAGGCCCCGGACACTCCCCGCCCCGAGAGGGAGCCTGACCCCCTTGTCGACCTAGGCCCCGGACACTCCCGCCCACACAGGGAACCCGCACCTCACACCTCTCCGGGCCCCGCCTCGGGCGCCCCGCGCCCCCGCCTCGGGCGTGCCTCGAGCCCTCTCCTTACTCTTTGGCGGAGGGCTCCTCGGCCCCCCCTCTACCAACTCTGACACTGCTCCTTATGAGCCCCTCACTATTTATCCTCTGCTCCTCATGAGCCCCTGACTCTTTGCTCCTCGCGAGCCCCCTGCTCCTCATGAGCCCCCTGTATTGCTATGTGCCTCCTCAGCCTGTTTACCTCCTCAGTTACCCTGTTTGTACCTTACTTTGTCATTTATTGTTATGTTCACTGTTTCTCTGTATGTTGCCCGAGGCGTCACAATAAACGCCTCAGTTTTCCCACCTCCGCCTCTGTTCTTCCTTCTCGCGCATCGGTCGTAATGCGAAGCATTTCGTTTGATGCGAGGGGAGGGAGAGCGACTCACCCGGCCCTGAGCGACTCACCCCCCCTCCTGCCACTGCTCACTTCCCCCCGCCCCTGAGCGACTCACCCCCGCCACTGCTCACCTCCCCCCGGCCCTGAGCGACTCACCCCCTCCTGCCTCTGCTCACTTCCCCCCTTATAAGGCCGCCCGCCGACCTCCCTCAGGCACTCAGCCTCCAGCCGCCTTCCAGCTCTCTGCCCTTTTCTTCTCCACCCACCCACCCAACTCTCCCTCCTCTACCCTCCCCCCTCTGCGGCGGAGGGCTCCTCGGCCCCCCCTCTACCAACTCTGACACTGCTCCTTATGAGCCCCTCACTATTTATCCTCTGCTCCTCATGAGCCCCTGACTCTTTGCTCCTCGCGAGCCCCCTGCTCCTCATGAGCCCCCTGTATTGCTATGTGCCTCCTCAGCCTGTTTACCTCCTCAGTTACCCTGTTTGTACCTTACTTTGTCATTTATTGTTCTGTTCACTGTTTCTCTGTATGTTCCCCGAGGCGTCACAATAAACGCCTCAGTTTTCCCACCTCCGCCTCTGTTCTTCCTTCTCGCGCATCACTTTGAAACGCCCCTTGTTGCGAGCCACCATTAATTAACTGTCTCGTAGAACTTTGCGGAATAATGATACTTTTGGCAGGCCCATTTTTTACCAAGTCACATGTACTACTGCCTGACGCCAAGTCGACAGAAAGGTTAACAGAGGGAGTATTTTCTAACGTAATGGAAGAATCTGCAGTTACCGCCACGGCCTCTAACGACCCACTAACAGACGGCATAGCGGACACATCAGGGATAATATCTCTTTGCAAAGACATTGACTTAGGACACAAGGCCGCCGACTGTATCGACTTACATGGCGAACTTGGTTTACCGACTATGTGAGTACTAGCCCTACTTGACCCATTGGCAGAGGACAGAGCATGTGTTAACACCATATTACACGGTTGTACAGAACATGTGTCAATTGTTGCTAAAAGAGGCCCTGAAGGGGGAATCAGAATCGGGACCGGTCATAACAGCCGAACTACAGCACTTACAGCGGGAATTGGGGACGCCACTTTATCACTAGCAGCTTTCTTATCATGAAATGCTCTCCTCTTAAGGCAGTCCTGTTCCCTATGAGTATAGTTCTTCTTCAATCTATATGCGCACCACGCACAAATATGGAGAAACTTGGCCGGCAGAACCCCGTGTGTCGCAGCAAACCCGCAGTTCTTGCCCCAATGGGGGACATGTGGCGTAGTTCATTTTCCGACACTTGGTGGCGCATCGGTAGTAGTGGGCCTACGCGGTCATTGACAATGCTTTGAGTTTGCCGGTACGCGCAGTGCAATACGTATATTTTATTCAAAATTAATAGAAATACAGAACCCTAACCTTAGAAATTTAATATAATGTATTCGTTGTATGTTTTCTATATGTATACCAAGTGGTTTGTGTCTAGGTCATGTGGGTTTAGAGATATTTGACTTCTTCTGTATGAAGATTGCTCACGGCCATTGACAATGCACTGAGTTTGGCGGTACGCCCAGTGCAAAACGTTTATTTTATTCAAAATTAATAGAAATACAGAACCCTAACCTTAGAAATTTAATATAATGTATTCGTTGTATGTTTTCTACATGTATACCAAGTGGTTTGTGTCTAGGTCATGTGGTTTTAGAGATATTTGACTTCTTCTGTATGAAGATTGCTCATAGCCATTGGGTTTGCAGTGTGACAGTGTGCCGAATAGGCCCAGTCGTTCAGTGGAGACGCGAACGGCAGGAATTTGAACTAAAAAGTCGGAGGTCCCCCATTCCAATTGTTACAAGGTCGTCCGTCTGTTTCTTTGTTGTATTCAATCCTGACATTCACCGGCACCGCGGACTGCACCGGCATCTGTTGAGTTGGTGCCGCCACCGGCCTTGACAACACCACCGCTGCCACATACCCGGGGAACTGATACTGGCCAGAATGCGCCACGCTTGTTACTGCTGAACACACCTCGGCCTGAATTTCCTTTATTCTTTCTTTATTGTCCCAACCTCTCGGTATGCGCCCGTCTGCAATTAACTTGAACACCTTTTCGGACCAATGCCGACACGTTGGGCACTCCCAAAGCGTAGCCATATGCACCAGCTGCGGCTCATGTTCAACGACACTATTAAACCAGGCTTCAGGCAAGTCAGGAAGTTTAGCAACAGTCCGTAACGCCTCAAAGTATTCAGGCCAAGTGGCCTCGCCCATCCCAATTGTCTTGAATGTCTCCCCCCGGGTTATGTACATGTGTGGCAACGTGACTGTACCTTTTGGTTTCTTGAAAGTTGAAGCAGTATCCATTAAAATCTCTGCAATGGCCGCTGCAGCATTCTGCGCTCTGTCTTCCACCGAACGCGCCGGCGCCGGTGCACGCGCAGGGGCGTCGTTGGCTCCCACCATTTCCGCGAGATAAAACCGAGGAACTTGATTATTCTGTGCTGGTTCGGTTCCTTACTCGGCGGCTGTGACCCTTGGTCATAGACTACTTGCACCGCCGGCGCTTGAGGCGGTTCCTCCACCTCGCCCTGTTTACTACCAGGAGGCGCGGAGACACTCGCGAGTACCAACTTAAAGTTGCATAGTCCGATGGTTTTGCGTTTTGGTAATTTTTCTGAGATAAATATATTAAATTTATCGGTATAATCTACCCTTTTTCAGGTTAAAACTGACACCATAGGCTTCAACAGTAACAGGTTCTATCAAATTGTCTCAGTGTTCCCTTCTATGTGACAATAAACAGTTAATATGTGATTCAATATCTAAGTTAGATATGTAGAGTCAAATCTATATCATTATTTTGGTTTTGAAAATGTGATGCTTCATCGGACTATGCAGCTTTAAACGGTGCCGCCACCCTTTCGAGAACCCCTACTCGAGCGACCAAATCTTTAGTAACATTTAACGCCTCTCTCTGTAGTTCTAACAATGTAGACAAATCCGCCGGCATTCTCACTCTGTCACGCCCCTCCCCCCACCTCCTGCGACTGCACCACGGGCCCTGCATTATGCCTACGTGCATGCGGCGCTAACACTCTAGCAGCTCTTCTCAGCGACTCACGTGTAAGTTGAGGCCTCAAGGGGGGACGACCAAGTCTTTTCCTCGGCGGCATGATATCTGAGGTGCAGCCCGAAAGAGAGACTACCGACAAAAAGTGAACTGGTTGGTCTGAGTTGGCGAGGTGAAGTGAGGGAAAACAGGACACAATTAGGTCACGTGAATCTCGAAGTAGGTCACGAGAAAGTAATTAGATCACGTTAGCCTCACTCGCAAATTACCAATGTTGCCTCACCAACATATGTAATAACGAACAACATTGATATTAACAACATAGATCTGCAATAAAGACCCTATAAATCATGTGTATGTGTTGGTTTGTTATGGTTAATTACAAAATCATATTTTTTCTTGGTACTTATAAGTTTCTCTTAAACAGTTGGCTAAATGCTTAATTACGAATTGTACATTTTTTTTGTTCTTCCAGTGTCATAATTCCTTAATATTATCTTATTTAACTTTAACTTCACTTTGACTACCATAGTCCAACGCCGTACATATTTTCGGTTAGGGCTTCTACTACAGCACTCTCTACTACAGCGCACTCTTCTGACATTTACAATTGCTTTGGAATGCAGTGGCAGGCTATTTCTGTCTATGTAGCTTGCACGGTACCATGACCGCACCGCCCCCCTGGCACTTCAACTGCACCGAACTCTTGATTGTTATTCATAGAACACTTTGCTGCAAATGGCCACCCCAATTACTCACTAATTGTCTCTAGCCATGCCTAGGCGGTCCGGTTTTCGGGATACCCTTCCGACTCTCGTTATGTAACCGCTTGTTTTACGTGTATTTGTACTTTCAGTTTTGTTCACAGTATGTTCATTCTGTTTTATGCTTTTGTCATTTTGCGTTTTTGGGGTTCTGAATAAATGGACACGATTTCTTCTTAGGACCTTTTTAGTGTTGGTCTGTATTTCATAGTCGCGTGTCCTAGGGCAATTTACTTTTGTTACTTGTCCAATGGACCATTTCCCGTCATGCGTTCTATAATGGATTGGATCATATACGTTTAATCTTTTGTGCGTTATTGTTGCTCGTTTGTCATAGTATTTTCGTTGTTTTGACTGAATTTCTTGGAATTTTTTAACTTTTGACTTTTGTATCGTCGGTTTTAATTGACTTTCGACCATGGGCAATTTTGAACTTAACCTTCTGCTCATTAGTAATTGTGCCGGTGAGGCATTGAGTGTTACTAATGGAGTGTTGCGGTAGTTCAGCAGTGACAAATTATAATCTATGTTACTGGCTAGTGCCTTTTTTATTAATTTCTTAATAGTTTGCACCTATCACTCCACTTGTCCATTGCTCTGTGGGTAGTGGGGGCTTGAGGTGATATCCTCGAACCCATAATCTGATTTAAATATGCGGAACTCATTGCAGCTGAACTGTGGACCATTGTCAGACATTAATACCTTTGGTATCCCGTGTACCCCAAATATTTCGGACAACGCTTTAATTACTGATGCACCGTTGGTTGCTCTTAACTCCTGTATTTCTGGAAATTTCGAATAGTAATCGATGGTGATAAAAAAATGTCTGTGTTCTATCTCAAAAAGGTCAGCTCCTATTTTTTCGAACGGCTTGTGTGGAATTTGGTGTGACATCATAAGTTCTGTATGAGGTTTATTTCTGTACTGTTGGCAGACTAGACACCGGCTCACTCGATCTTCTACTTGCTTACTCATGCCCGGCCAGAACACGTGATCTCGGACGAATTGTTTGCGCTTGACGATTCCCATATGCGTTTCGTGTATTAACTTTAAAACAAATGGGCGCAGCACAC
This sequence comes from Branchipolynoe longqiensis, assembly GCA_030323885.1. Classification (NCBI taxonomy): domain Eukaryota; kingdom Metazoa; phylum Annelida; class Polychaeta; order Phyllodocida; family Polynoidae; genus Branchipolynoe; species Branchipolynoe longqiensis. Next base: position 66,850,278 of record CM059194.1, on the reverse strand, counting down.
ATGGCACAATGATCTGACTGCCTCTCAGTAACACATTTTCCCTGAACGTTATTTCTTCTCTAAAGCTATAAAAAAGTTTAACATCCTCGGACAAGTATTTGTTGTTTACCGGCCATCCCTCTTTTACCAATTTAACTACTTGCTGCAGTATTTTGTCTGTTTTTGTTTCTTTTTCAATACGCTTTAACATTGTGTGCGACATGTCGATACTTGCTATTGACAGACTGTTGTCGAACAGGTTATGTGGCTCGGTACTCGCGCTGTGCGCTCCTGACAAGGCATCTGCAAAATACATATTGCATCCATTAATATGTTTTACAATGATATTATAGTTTTGCAGTTGCATTATCATGCGCTGCATACGCGCTGACAATAAATGTAATGGCTTACTCATGATTTTGACCAATGGCTTGTGGTCTGTTTCGACAATAATTTGCTTACCAAAAACATACTCGTGGAATTTCACACACCCGAAACAAATGGCTAGCAATTCTTTCTCGATGACTGCGTAGTTGGACTGTGTGTCATCTAGAGCTTTTGAAGCCATGGCCACTGGCTTATTGTTTTGAAACAATGTGGCACCCAATCCGGACTTAGATGCGTCAACTTGAATGGTAACAGGTGCTTTTACATTGTAATAATTTAGAACTGGAGCAGTTATCAGCAACTTTTTTAATAATTTGAAAGCTTGCTCTTGCTCGTGCTGCCAATGCCATGCAGTATTTTTCTCTAGAACCGTACGCAAAGGTTTAATTACTTCCGAAAATTTAGGGATGAATTTACTCACATAGCCTACCATTCCCAAAAATCGCTGGATCCCAGCCTTATCTGTGGGTGTAGGCATGTCTACAATAGCTTGCAGTCGGTCAGCGTTCGGTTTTAATCCTCCCTGTGTTAATACATGCCCCACGTAGTTGACTTGTGTCTGACAAATTTTCTATTTTTTTATATTTAACTTTAACTTTGCGTGCCTTGCTCTGATAAACACTCTTTCCAAGTTACGGTTATGTTCAGCTATAGTGTTACCATAGACCAGTATATCGTCGGTGACAACGTTAACTCCAGGTAAATCTTTCAAAATTTCATTCATCTCATTTATAAAGATGTCACCAGCTGTTTTAATGCCGAATGGAAGACGTGTATAACGGTATCGGCCCCATGGCGTGTTAAACGTACACAATTCAGAACTTTGCTTGTTTAATTCAATCTGCAGTAGACGCTATTGGCATCGAGCACTGAGAAATAGCTGGCCCCTGCTGTTTTCGAAATAACCTCTTCTATCGTTCTTGTTGGGTAGGGTGTGCGCAAAATGGCCACGTTCAATTTGGTTGGGTCAAGGCAGACCCTGATTTTGTTAGGTTTTCGAACTACTGTTATAGAGCTGACCCATGGGGTTGGCTCTAGTTGTGGTACAATTACACCTAATTTGAGCATTTTGTCTATTTCTTCTTTGACTTGGTCGGCTACAGCATGAGGAATTCGTCGCGGTGGGTCTATGGATGGGGTTACATTTTTATCAATAAATATGTTAGCATTTGTTTTAATGGTCACCAGCCCCACAAAAATGTCACTGTATTTCTTTACCAGATCGTTCGCCTCAACGGTGACCATTTGTAGCTCGTCTGTCGCCACACGGACTCTCTTCTGACGCCCGGAATGCAGCTGATGCATCCTCCCATGCTTGATTCCGACTCTGCGTCCTCGCTTGATGAGCTGTAACTGTACGCAGGCGTCCTTTCCCAGGATTGGAGTCCCGACTTCTGTAACTTGAAAGCACATGTCGACTCCCTCTATTTTCGTGCATACCTCCCCCTCGGGAATGATGCGCTGTCCTGAGTATGTTACCAGGACACTTGTCGACGGGTGGAGGACAGTGTTCTGCAGCTTGAAATACACACTCTTCGGTATTATGTTTGCTTGTGAGCCTGTGTCGAGTTTGAAGTTTATGTATTCATTCTCCAGTAGAACTGTCGCAAACCATAGTTGTTTTTTTTCATCCTCGTGAACGGTCACTTCCCCAATGTACAGTTCGTCGCTGTCACTGTCAGGCTCTTCATGTGACACCTCCTGTTGTATGTCGTCCACTTCTATTTCGCCCACATACGACGACCTGTTGCTGTTTTTTGTCCTGCAAACTTTTTGAAAATGCCCAATTTTCTTGCAGTATAGGCAGGGCTTATCTCGGGCAGGGCATTGGTTTGGTGCGTGATAGTATCCGCACTTGCCGCACTGCACTTTTGGCTGGGTGTACTTCGGTTAGCGTTCTGTTCGACCACGTGGCGCACCTGCTGCATACCGAGACTGGGTGGTACTCACTGCAGGGCATTTCCTGATGAAATCGACACAATCACTGCTACTGCCTGCTGCTTGTTCTAGTTGATCATGACTATTTTCGTTTAGCCGACACATATCACGACATTGGTCTAATGTGAGATTAGGTGTTTGCAAGAGTCGGTCTTTTACTCCACACACCAATCTGTCACACAACATTGAATCCTCCAACTTGCCGTAGTCACACAGGTGTATTCGGTGCTGTAATTCGCGTATGTATGTGTCCATACTTTCAGTCGTCTGGTTGTACGAATTAAATTTGTACCTGATAACTGTTACATTGGTGTGCCCGGTGCAGTACTTTTCGAATGCTTCAATCAATGGTGCAATTTTATCTTGGTCACGTTCTTCAAATTTAAAGTTCAGATGTACTTTTTGGGCTTCTTTACTTGCCACGTGCAGGAACACGCAACACTGCACCTTCACCGTCTTGTTTGCTGCGCCTGAAGCTGTGGCGTAAATGTTGTATGAATGTAACCATGCCCGCCAATTCAAAGCCAGGTTACCTTCCAAACTTCGAGGACCTGGTGGTTTTAGGCCTGTGAGCGCCATATCTGTCGGTTCTGCTCTCTCTGACACCATGTAATGACAACATGTGAACACCACGATGACTAGGACACAAGTGCTTTATTATTAGTTCCTCTCGCTGCGCTTCTACGTGACCAGCCTGCGGGCTACCTACCCTATTGCCGGCACGCGACATCTGGTATTACATATATTACAAGCATGACACAGGCAAACAATAAATTATTATACCAAATGTGTCTAGTGGTGTTAAATCAGTATTTAAACCATTTTTAACACAGGCATGTGGCTACTTTTTCAGTCGTAGGTGAACGGTTTGGACAACCAACCGAAATCAAACGAGGGGTAGGGAAGGACCAAAGTAGCATTACCCTCCCACACTCTCTGTCCAATAAACTTCTCCCACCTGTGGCTTTTTTTGCCAACAAGTTGGAGAAAATACTACGGAACTCGGAGGTATGCCTAATCAACAACTTGGGGAATCCACAGAAACCCAAGAATAAATCCTATCAATGTCAATGGCTACTGCCATACATCTCTCCGTTCGACAATGGGCAGCATTATAAAGAAACAATGGCTGCATTGTTTCTACAGATGAATCAGTGAATTCTTCATGAAAAGTTTTCAAACTTGAAGTATGTGAATGCTAACATGAACTACACCAACTTATCCAGTCAAAATAATACTAACCTGGTTGGTTTAGCAGTTAATGTAGAAAAACTGCCAGAGCTACTCAACAAACGTCCTCCCATTGTGAGAAGATCATGCTAATTGATGGACCCGGATGTGCTTCCTTCTCCCTGGACTATGAGTAGCCAGAGGGTAGTACCGAGGTCAAATACATATATGTATGTATATATGTATATACACATATATATTTAACCGTCGGGCTATTCCACCCCCGCTTAAGGCGACCCTACGTGTTAATATAAATAATCGTTTCCATGTGAATGACTTGTGCCTCCTGCCACCGGTGGTCTGTCATCCTGCCAGCCTGACCCTTGACTAGCAATGCCCGAGGTGGAGAGTTCGACTCCTGACAGACCATTGGCAGAAGGCCCTTAATTAAATAAGATTATAGAGCAATCCAAATAGCAATCTGAAGTTGACCATAGCGGTTAATAATATAAGTCTGGAGGACAGTAAAGAATGCAAGGAACGTTCATGTCACTTCTTAGGAGCTCACCATTTTATTCTTACCTCTTACTAACAGAATGAATTGATCAATAAAACCTATGTTCTTAGTTAAATATAGTTCAACAGTGGAATGTATGTTATAAGCCAAATCCCCTCCCACATAATTAAGTTAAATAAGTTTGGAATTTCCATAATAAAGGCCTAAATCTCGGCTAAAACATCGGAGCATGCAAAAACACGTCCGATGGGTCTGGGTCCGAACGCCCGACCTTCTATCGTTGCTAGGATAGTCACAATCGACGTATCCAAGCAACGCTTTACAGCAGGGAACCCGGCCTCACAAAAGTGGCAGTTGCAAGCCCACGCAAATAAGAGCAAAATGCGTGCCCACGCGAAATGTGAGCCCGCAAATAATCGGTCGAGTAGTCTCGCCCACTTCACAGCCTCCCCAAACGAACAACAGGAACTGATGTTCGTCTAAGAACGGAAAAGTGGGAGAGACTACCAGGGTTCGCGGCTGTAGCAACAAATAATAAGCATAATCGCGACCCCACTTGATCCACGACTATATGGCGTGGAATGCGAGGCACCGCATACTTCCTTCTCGTTGTGTAATTTTTTTTATTTGAGACAAGCCAGCTCTCTGGTCAACAATTTCAGTATTTCACAAGAAATATGTTTGTACATAAATTCCTTCAAAAACAGTTTTGAATCATTACTTGATAAAATTGAAACTACCAGAATCGACCTTCAATTCTGGTACCGGCCCAACTAAAAATACTGACCCTGTCGTAGCTGAATACCCTGCCAGTCAGTCTGGCAATGAAAGAAACTCCACTAGTCACTCGTCATCTGTACCATTGCACACCATCCAATATCACAACCCTTTATAACACACTCCACCATTTTGACACTTGTGACCACACATGTACTACTAACCCCTGGAAGAAAATTCCCTAGCCCAGTTCCCGCGATGAAAGCTAGCTCAATATTTCTCCTCTACCAGTAGCCTATACCGTAAACTCATTACAGCCTCAAAAGTACTCTGGCTGGCGTTACCATAGTAATATCCCTATCTCAAGTCTGTATCCCCCCGTACGCTAATAGTGAAGGGTATTTGGAATTCGCTACAGACGACGTTACCCTAAATGTATACAGCTCCAACGACAGGGTCCCCTTTTTCTCTAAAAATTCACACCTTGACTACTAGACAATGACTACTATACAATGACTACATTGTAACCAAAGCCGGAAATTCCCAAAGGAAGTCCGCTTTTGGTTTACGGAAAAACAATTTACGGCACCAGTAAAGATGTCCGAAACCACCTACGGATATGATGCCATTAATGTTTTTATTTTTTTATTTTTTAAATGTGAATATATCTAGCAGATGATCCAACTTTAACAATACGGGAGTACCTCACTCGCGCGGGACCTATCCGATAGATGCGAATGGCCGCATCCGTGGGATATCACTATACAGGTTATACAACAGATTACAGGCCAGCTATGAAATAGCAGTGTTAACCATGAAAGTCAGTTTTAGTAATATCCCTATCCTGATTTAGCCAGCAACTCTCCAAGGTGCACTCTTCACACAAGTACCATGGGGTCTGCATGGCACAGAGTACGAAGGGTATTCCCGAGGTAGTCGAAATATCATTTTCTAAGCTCCCCCCATGTATGCTTCGTGTAACCTTACTGATGGTCTGTATAATAATTTAACGTGTGCTAACTAGTAATAGGACTGATGTCCTTTAAGTAAATATTTCGTCCTAGTGACAAGAATAACAATCCAAAATGCGATGATTTCTCAGGATGGCCGATAATAATGAGGGGCACACCCCTAGTAGCGGCAATGGCTATCGCCGACGCACCACACTACCAGAAAAAAATTGAAATAGCTAATGCGGGTATCCAAAATTGGGTCCTAGTGTGGCCAGGGGTACCGGGCACACACTCTGAGGGGACACCCGCCCACTCACTCGGTTGTAAACTGATAGCGAATATACGATTGGTACACTAATCTGACCCAATACGGGGTCAATCACGAGCCATGAACGTTCCGGCCGTGGGAGTAGATATTTAAATATACAAATACTTCAGCACAGTTAAGTTGTTAGCAATACAGACTTTAGGAAATGCGAACACACGAGGCCTCGTAGAGGTCTCGCATGGACGTAATATAGCGACAATGCTAAAGTATCACATCAATGTTACTTTCTAGGGAAATTTGTTCTATAATAATCTGCAAAATTTGTTCTATAATAGAATTTGGAATAATCCCTACCCTTCCACATGACCAAACAATTCATATTAACATTTCACTCTTATCCCTAATGTACATGTATGATTAATTAGTGGTTATCCCCAGAGATCACAGCTAGTTACTCCTACAATTTTAAATGGTTTAGTTTTATGTTTAATTAGATTGAATGTGTATGTCTATTTCCCCATAGATTAGTTTTAGGTCTATATTCTAGAAAATTTTGAAAACCAAGCTGGTGCCCTCAGAGAGAAGAACCGGTTCAGTAAATGATTGTTAAGCTTCATAGCTTAGAGACATACATATTCAATGCTCATTGTGAACCAGTTTAACCGTGAAGAATATATTCACCAGTTCAACCATGAAGAAAATTCCCTCCGGGTGTATCGAAAATAAATTTGCTGTCTAATCCCCCGGCAGTAGTTGGACCCACCGTTAACCAACCTATGGCAATAGTTGGACCCACCGTTAACCAACTTATTTCCCCACCAGGGTATCATAAATAAAGGAGGGGCTCCCCTGGCAGTAGTTGGACCCACTGTTAACCAACCTTATGGCAATAGTTGGACCCACCGTTAACCAACTTATTTCCACCCACCGTAAACTCCTCCTTCAGCCAATTGACCCAAACAATTCTAAAGCGTCGATTCCATAATACCAAACACTGTCTTTCTCAATCATTTCATGATTGAACCCTGAATACACGGGCCACCCCGACACCCTGAACCGCATTTAACAAGGGGAAACCCATAAATGACAAATACCATCAAAATACACATACAGATACATATGGTTAGATTGTGTGGTTATATTTAGTGGACTGAGGTGTATTTTGTTTACTTTTCAAAACCCCAACAACATGCGGGGCAGAAATGCGAGCCACAAATAACACATAATACACACATAACACGTATATCCACCATTTAATAATTTAGTCAAGTGGTTGGTTACGAAGAGGTGTCTACATTTACCTTACTGTATTCCAACGAGTAGTCTCGCCCACTTCATATATACGGATATATATGCATATATATGTATATATATGTATCTAAATATATGTATATATATGTGTCTATATATATATACAGTAAAACCCCTCTAACCGACCACCTCCACAGATCGACCACTCTCCTATATCGGTCGCTTTATTTGGGTCTCAGCAATACCATTATAACCATATTTTAACTCCCTAAATCGACCACCTCCCTAAATCTACCACTTAAAAAATCGGCCCCAAGGTCGGTCGATTTAGGGAGGTTTTACTGTGTGTATATATACAGTATAACCCCGTTAAACCAAACTTGAAAGGACCCTAGAAATTTGTTTGGATTACTGACTGCGTGAACATTGTTTGGATTAACCGATCATTGGTTTAACCGAGCTTTGGCTTTGACTTTGACTTTGAGTAAGGGTGTATTGCACATGTAATATACAATGTATGTGGACACTTTGATTATTGTTTTTTATGTATGTACAGTATACCCCCATTAAACCAAGCTCGGTTTAACCAAACGATCAGTTAATCCAAGCTGTTTTCGGCGGCCCGGCAAAATACTACCATTTATCATATAAAAAAGTCAGTGGCGTCTCAGATGACCTTATAACCACATGAAAGTTTGGTTTGACCATACCGGAGTGGCCTGGGGTCTGACAATTTTGTTTGGATTAACCGATAATTTGGATTAACCGACTTTGGTTTAACCAACCTTTTTTTTGATATGATATTGATAAATGGTAGTATTTAGCTGGGCTGCCAAAAAAAAAGTTTGGATTAACCGATCGGTTGGTTTATCCGAGCTTGGTTTAACGGGGTTATACTGTATGTATATATATATATATATATATATATACATATATATATATATATATATATATACAGAAGGGTTCAGGCACAAAAATGGACAAATCCTTTTTAAATGTTTTTTGTAATTAATATTTATTGATATATTTATCTAAAAAATAAGACAAAAATTCAAGTGCCATCGGACCATGCAACTTTAAAGTCTATCAATTACATATTGCATAGGGCATTATATAGGGGATGTGGTATTATATAGCCCTTCTGTGTGTATATATATATATATATATATATATACGAAGCCTATAATATATATATATATATATATATATATATATATATATATATGGTTAGTCATACTTATGTCGTGGGGGTGATGAAAATGGGAAATATTATGCCTAGAGCGGGACTCGAACCCACATCTCTTTGCATTCCGGGCCAGTGTGCTAACCATTACACCACCTAGGCTCCCTGATATCAACACACTCCCCACGCCTACCTGTCTATGTGGTTACTTGCCTGAGAGGTCAGTGCAGACCACTACACTCGTCCCCCTGGAATTGTAAGTCTTGTAATGCTTACAATTACATACATACAGGCAATGCACTAACACAGGGTAGGTTCAACAACCATACAGTGCAAAGCTTGTACAGGATCCTGGTCACGGCACCAGTGTTGTGGGGGTGATGAAAATGGGAAATATTATGCCTAGAGCGGGACTCGAACCCACATCTCTTTGCATTCCGGGTCAGTGTGCTAACCATTACACCACCTAGGCTCCCTGATATCAACACACTCCCCACGCCTACCTGTCTATGTGGTTACTTGCCTGAGAGGTCAGTGCAGACCACTACACTTATAACCGATGACACATCCGACTCCTAAAACGGCGGGGTTGCCAGGTTGGCGGCCATCTTGTATTTTGTTGACTGGATGTACCTGTAACACACTTGCCCGCCCCGGGCTCTCAACACTCTGGCCGTGAGTCACTCGCCTCCGTGAATGGAAGCCGCCGTATCTGCCAGCCTCCATCTCGCCGCTGCTTATCTGCCTAAAAGCACAAACGCGCGTGCAGAACGCTCGCCAGCGCCGATAGAGGGCGCCACTGTTTACGTCAACATTTCGCCGATTATCGCTCACGTCATTGGCTATCATCGCCCGCCATTGAGACGCGCGTCGTTTTGCACCTCCGCAACTTCCGGTCTGTCCGTCTGTCTATCCGTGTATGCACTCGGTGGTGTGTGTGTGTGTGTGTGTGTGTGTGTGTGTGTGTGTGTGTGTGTGTGTGTGTGCGTGTGCAGGAGGCGCGGTGGAGAGGGCGGTTGGCAGTGGCCCGCTTCATTAACACTATTGTGAAGACAGTTGCGACAAAACACTGCCCCCTCCTTCCCGAATGACTGAATGAATAGATACTTACTGACTGCGTGAACATTGTTAATTGGGCATATGGGCTCTAGTTACTGCTGTGGGTTATCACCATTAACTTGGATTCATTTCAATTAGCCGCTTGAACTCTCCTCCCTGGTTGTTGACTTCCGGTAGGCCTATTCTGTTGATCTCGAATAAACGATATTGGAGTTATATAGCCAAAAACGCGCCATCTAATGCTTTATCTGCATATAATAAAAGCACTATTTCACGCAAGCTCTTTTACTCTTAGATATTATATATGTCATATGTATGTATATGTGATATATAATTAATTATATAAATATGAATATAAACTGGTTCCGATTCTATTGTATGTGATTATACTATTTCGGGTATATAGGTATGTGCTATAAAGCATTATGCAAGTATAAATGCTCAGAGGGGAATAAATGGTTCTGACTTCCTCCTGACTGACGCATTGATTTGTAGCAGCCCCCCCCCCCCCCCGCCCCTGCGTCCCGCACCCAGGAAGACTTTTTTGTTATATATATTTTTTTTCCCTCTCATATATTACTCGGTGCAAATGAATATAGGACTGGAGCGCATCCATTAGAGATGAGGGGGACCGGTGGCGGCGCCACCGGTCTGAGCGTAATGGTCAGGGTGCACGGAGTAGTAAATAAGTATATAATAACAATAATATTAACGCAATTCCCTTCCATGCCTTTATACTCGCACAATACATCACGTATGGATCAGTGGTACCAGCGTGGTAGGGGAGGACAGACTAATAGACTACATCACGGTCCCAGCAGCACGGTGCATTGTGGGATGTGTCAGAGCAAAACAAACCCGCGAGGAGCACATGGCACATGCTAATACACTGGGTGCAGGTATGAAATCTGCTAGTTTCAGCTCATCTCAGCTCTTGTTTGAAACATAGAACACCAACTAAAAATATATATCTAATAAATTAAGATATTAATCTTTTATCCAGCATTGCATTTACATTAATATAATCAGCACATCTTATGCCATGTGCATTTAGATTTAGATTGTTCACAGGCGGCGGCGATTTGTTTTGTTTATATTCGACAGTATGGATATCGCCGCCGATCAATATCGGTTGGATTTTAGGGTTAATTTGATAAAATTTCACTTATTGAGTATGTAATTCTGTTAAATATGATAGCATTGAATAGATTTGGCTCTAATATTATATATCTCCGCCGATTCGGTGATGGCGGCGGCGATTTGTTTTGTTTATATTCGACAGTATGGATATGAGTTTGCCGGTACGCGCAGTGCAAAAACGTCGATTTTATTCAAAATTAATAGAAATCCAGAATCCTAACCATATCAATTTAATATAATCTTTTTGGTAAAGAAATTTTCTATGTGTATTTCAATCAGTTTCTTTCTAGGTGTTGTGGTTTTAGAGATATTTAACTTTTTCTGTATGAAGATTGCTCACTCTAGTCACTGCCATTGACAATGCATTGAGTTTGCCGTTATGCGCAGTGCAAAACGTCAGTTTTATTCAAAATTAATAGAAATCCAGAACCCTAACTTCATGAATTTAATATAATCTTTTTGTTAAATATGTTTTTTATGTGTCTTCCCATCAGTTTGTTTCTAGGTGGTGTGCTTTTAGAGATATTTAACTTTTTCTGTATGAAAATTCATTAGATTGCTCACGGCCATTGACAATGCATTGAGTTTGCCAGTATGCTCAGTGCAACACGTCGATTTTATTCAAAATTAATAGAAATGCAGAGCCCTAACCTTATAAATTTAATATAATCTCTTCTTTGAATATGTTTTCTATATGTCTTCCAGTTCAGTTTGTGGCTAGGTGGTTTGATTTAAGAGATATTTCACCTTTTCTCTATGAAGATTCCTCATAGCTATTGAGTTTGTAGTGTGACCAGATGTTGTCCTGCAGCCAAGCAGCGCACGCACTGACCTAAATACATGTGCTGACATCATATGAAATTGGTCAATGGTGATGTAAACATCAGCCTGTAAAGTGGCTGAAATTGTATGTTTCTTAGCTCAAAATGCTTAATTATGGAGAGTTGTGTCTTAAACATATTCATTATATTATTATATTGCATCCTTCCATCCATATTTGTGCCAAATTGTTATGTATTTCTATTTATTTTGAATAAAATCAAAGTTTTGCCCTACGCGTATCGGCAAACTCAATGGCCGTAAGCCTTTGCTTTGCTCCCAACGCCGTTTTCAGCGCATGCGCAGTCGGAACCGTGATGTAGTCTATTGGAAGATGCCACATGCCCTATTTCATAGGGGACGGGGGTGGCTTCCTAAACCGCGCAGTGAGACAGACATGCGCAGTGGCGTTGTGCCGCTACTAGTGGCAGTGCGCATGGGCGTGGTGGGATTTCCTTCCTTCCTCCAGGCTCGCGGTGACTCGGTTCAAACGGCTGAATAAAAAAGTGTTTTAAAAAATCACCAAAATACTGGCAGAACTAGACATCAATCCCTCGTGCAAAAACATATCACGAGGACCAGGTGTCCTGCTCCCCCTGTGCTCCCCCGGTGCCCTCCCCGGGTGCCCCCTCCCACACCCCTACACCCCGCGCAGACCGTGCAGCCCGTGCCATTGCTGCTGCCTACATGCCACAGACCGCGCCACCCGACGACTCCCTTAAGGTCGGCTCACTCTCACCAAGGTTTTACCAATCATTCATTTCTTCTTCTTTTAGCCAAAACACCCAAGGAAACCAAAACACAATACTGCCAATATTAACCTTAGCAACAGTGCATTATATTGTCCATGATTGTTCACACCGCATACCTATAGCTATCGGTCACACCATCAAAAACCACTTGGCAATGTGAGTAAGCAGGTGTGAGGCTAATAATGGTGCTGATGCTGGTTCTGGTGATAATGCCGGTGTTGATGGTGGTGTTTAATGGTGGTACTAATGCTGGGGATAATGTTGGAGATAATGCTGGAAATAATGTTGGAGATAATGTTGGGGTAATGCTGAGGTTAATATTTTTACTAATGCTGGTTGTGATGCTAATGCTGGTGCTAATGCTGGTGCTAATGCTGGTGTTAATGTTGGTGCTAATGCTGGTGTTAATGCTGGTCATGGTGTTATTGCTGATGTTAATGCTGGTGCTAATGCTGTTGCTAATGCTGGTGTTAATGTTGGTGCTAATGCTGGAGCTAATGCTGGTCCTGGTGTTATTGCTGATGTTAATGCTGGTGTTAATGCTGGTGCTAATGCTCGTTCTGGTGTTAATGCTGGTGATAATGCTGGTGATAATGCTGGAGAAAATGCTAGTAGTGCTAGTAGTGTTGCTAATGTTGGTGCTGGTGCTAATAGTGGTACTAGTGCTGATGGTGTTGCTAAGGCTGGCGTTGGTGGTGTTGCTAATGGTGGTGCTAGTGATGTTGATGGTATTAATGCTGGTACTGCTGCTAGTTATGCTAAGGCTGGTGCTGATAGTGTTGCTAAGGCTGTGGTGCTCTCTGTGACAGAGTGCACGGTTAGAGTGTCTGACTTTTTTCTGGGTCAGACTCCTAATCTGAAGGTAGGTCCCCCCCCCCACCCCCCCTTCCACCTCGGGCAATAGACTACATCACCGTTCCAGCGGCGCGGTGCATTGTGGGATGTGTCAGAGTAAAACAAACCCGCGAGAAGCACATGGCACATGCTAATACACTGGGTGCAGCTATGAAATGTGCTAGTTTCAGCTCATTTCAGCTCTTGTTTGAAACATAGAATACCAACTAAAAAATATATATAATAAATTAAAATATTAATCTTTTATCCAGCATTGCATTTACATCAATATAAAATGCACATCTTATGCCATGTGCATTTAGATTTGGACAAATCTGGGCACTCAGATTAGTGTTAGAGCCATAGCCCGAGTCAGTTTTACTTATTTTATTAATGTTTTTATTTATATCCTATGGTTAATGACATATATAGAACTAGAAAATTAGTAGGGTTAATCAAATATTGGTTATATATTTCTCTGAAAAAAGTATATATTGACACACTTGGCATTTTAATATTTAGAACAAGAATTAATAATGGTGATGTGGATATCACTGATTGTTTTGTGTGGAATTGTATGTTTCTTAGCTCAAAATGTTTAACTATGGCAAGTTTTGTCTTAGCTATATTCATCAGATCATTATATTGCATGTGTGCATACATGTTTATGCCAAATTGTTATGTATTTCTATTCATTTTGAATCAAATCGAAGTTTTTCCCTACGCGTATCGACAAACTCAATGGCCATTCGCATTTGCTTTGCTGCCAATGTCGTTTTCAGCGCATGCGCAGTCGGAACCATGATCATGTCTATTTGGATTTCCACCGCTGTGTATAACTTACAGCATCATCAAAGGCTGGTTGCTCTCATACCATGTCTATGTGGTGTGGGAGGTTAAAAATCTCATGGGTCGGTAAAAGTGTAGGCTCGGGCTTTCAACAAACTGTCTAATGGTGAAAACCAGTCTATTCAGACTTATCCATGATAATTGATATGCAGTATAAATCTTCAAGAAAAGGCTGGTCCTGGTAGTGGTACTAATGGTGGTGCTCTTGCTGATAGTGTTGCTAAGGCTGGTACTGGTGCAGTTTGCTGTAGAAGTGAGGATCGTGTCAATAGGATTACTGCATGTTGAGTCAAGTGTGGGACGTGCACAGCTCCTCGTGTGTTATGGGAAAACTTGGGCCTCCTTCTCCCGCCACGCCTGGTTTGGCTTAGTTTATTGGGGGGTTTCAAGTCCTAGTAACATCCAAGGTGTAGTGCGCGAATTCGCAGTGCTGACCCACTATGGATCCCATGTCGCCCATACCATGACACGATATCCCACCCAGTCACATTATCCTGACTGAACCAACCAGTTCCTGTGCTATCCTAGTAATGCTGAATGTTCGCCAGCCAAGGCAAGGATAAATATAGTAAAAATAGTCTTCGGTTTGACTAGGCTAGGTGATCGATCCCACGACCTTCCGTATGGGAATTGGGCACACTACCCACTGTGCCATCCTGTCCGATTTCACGCATGTGAACCAGACACTTTGTTGTGTTGTGAGAGCGGAAATTAACATCACAGGGAATCTAACTGTTTTGGGGTGTTTTAAAAAGAAAAACAGCTCATACTGAAATCGATCTCTATTAACGCTGTGTTGTGGATAGTCTGACAAAAGTAACATTGCAATTTTTCTTCTTTTAGTTGGAGTAAGTATATTTATTCTGGTGAATAGGTTCTTTTGCCTGCACTGAAAAACTGGTCTTCTGGCTATCATTCAAGTTATGGATATTTACACAAAAATTGGTATGTAAATGTATTAGGGTAATTAAATAAACAATTGACGGTGCACAGCATAATGGATACTGGCAGGTGTCTACAGCGCTGTGGTGTGATAACACGGGTGTGGCAAGACTACGTTCATATTAGATGAATCGATATGAGTAGCTTCATGGCATTGAGGATGTGTGCAGCAGTTATTGTTGGTATTCATTTAGAGCTACATTTGGAGTCATGTTCAAGATAGGCCATGGTTCTGTCGGGTAGTGAATTAATTCGGTTATTATTGTCTAACATAGTTACCTTCCCATATGTTTCTTTTTTCTCTTATCGTGCTCTTTACCTGTCATTCATGTACCAATGTTTTGCTTATTTCCCTGTAATTGTCTGTCTATGTTGTTGTAGATTTGTTTACTGTGTAGAGGCAATTATCATTACTGCTGGAAGACCAGTGCATTAACACTGACATCATGTTATTCAGAGGAATAAAAACACTTGAACAAAACAAAAACAAACAAAAATTGTTTAATGCAAACGTGGACGATATCAGATTGTCTTCAACCCCTCCCCACTTATTACACCTAACTAAAGCCTGAGTCACACATACCCGGACGCGCCCCGGATCTTTAGCCGGACCACCCCCGGACCAATCCCCCGGACAATCCCGGACGGCCCATATAAAATCGCTATTTTTGGTCAATTTTGCCTTGCCCTCACACCTAACCGGACAAGCCACAGTCTATCCATGGACCACAGCCCGGAGAATCCCTGGATTATCTGGTGTAGCCACGGATTAGTCCCAGATCAGCCTCGGACAACCCCGGACGACCCCCGGACGACCCGGACTACTCCCGGATAGCCCAGAGTATGAACTGACTCGGACTACCCCCGAGACACGGACGACCCACGGACAACACACGGACTACCCGGATAAGTCACGGATCACACATGGATGATACCAGTTAACCCCAGATTGCAATATTCCCCGGATCGCCCTGGATCACCCCAGATGCTTTAAACATTTTAAACATTTTAAAACATCCGGGGCAGACCTCGGATGAGGCCGGACCAGCCAAGGATCACCAAGGATCACCAAGGATCACCAAGGACCAGCCATGGATGAGCCATTGATCACGCCGGATCGCCACGGTCCGCGCTGGATAACGGTCCCGGGCTCGTCCGGCCCCTAATCCAGGTAGGTGTTACCTAGGCTTTAAGACAACCAGTGGAGATATAAATCACATAATCACATGAATTGACACATTTCAGTGAAGTGTTTTCTAAACGCATATATTTTCTGCTATAAATAAACCTTTTCCACTGACCATGCACGGTGAGCTGTTATCCACACCATTAGTTCTTGCCCTATTCTCAACTGTCTTTTGGCTACAGAAAGAGAGGGCGCCCCCGTCTCCGGTTCAAAGATACCATCAAGAGAAACCTGAAGCTGAGAGACATTAAGACCGACTCATGGACACAACTCTCACAGCAGAGAGCTAAATGGAGAGCGGCAGTCAAGTAATGAAAGCAGTCTTTGTCGCATCGCGACCGACAGCATGATGATGATGATGAGTTCTTGCCACTGCCATCAGAAGGCGATTTGGTTGTGGAAATCATCGAATATGAACAAATAGAAAGACACAAGCAGACTGAATGAGGGGCAGCTTGTACAAGCCGCAATTTTGCCGCCTGAGCTACTTGATTCTTTTTGCTAAACCATCCGGAAGAATTCACCGTTCTTGTTACATTCGTTGATTAAGCACGAACAGTTCAATGACAGACGATTAGTCTTCCTCGTGCCATTGCTCTGTTCCCTATCCCGGCAATTCCAAACGCCAGGCTAGGTAGCGAGTGACAAGTATAAATTGTTAAGCCATTAGTTTGGCTCGGCCGGGATGTCAGCCTCACGACTGTCCACATGGGAAACGGGCGCTCAACTCATTCGGCCATTGCCGTCTTGTACCCAGCCTCATGGTGTTTTCTGACAGGCTACCCTCCCCCACCCCCCTCCCTCCACACACTACCCCCCCCCCCCCACTACCACCACAGGCACAAAGCAGTCTTCTGCAAAGGAAACAATCCCGCAACCTCGCGTTGTTTTCTTTTGCGGGAAGCAGGTGTTGTGAACCCTTCGTAATTCCCAAACAACACACGGCACACGCAGTTCTCGGTGTCTGTGGTGCGTGGTGTGGCGAGTGGTGTGGTGCGTGGTGCGTGGTGCGTGGCGTATGGTGTGTGGTGCATGGTGTGTGGCGTGTGGTGTTCAAATTTTAAAAGACCTAATGCTATCACACTGAACCGGCAATAACGCAGGCAAACGTCACCTGTCAAACTTGCTAAGGTGTAGCTGAAATCGATATATATCATCTAATCTCTATATAAAAAGAAAAAATCCTCCAGTGCGACTGACACTGGTCAACATCCGGGGGAGGTGAAGTGGGCGAGATGGCGCCACCAGTAAAGTATTGTATGTTACAGAGGATAACAACAATAATAATAAGTAATATTCCCTTACATATCTTTATACTCACATACTATGCCACACATCACATATATTATAGTCTCTATCTTAAATAATATGCATATACTCATATAAATACATGTATGTATATATATATGCATTAATATTATATATATGAAATGTATTACTGATTACATATATTACACACATAACACATATTATATATATAAGATTTTATTTATATATATCATATTCTTTATCCTAATATGCATATACACATGTGTAAATATATGTATATACATATATTTATCATATATATTTCATATGTCGTATTTATTATATATTACATATATTATACACATAACTCTTATTATATATAATATATTATTGATATAGATGCCATATTCGTTATTCAACTATGCATATACACATATGTAAATATATGTATATTTATACATATATATTACATATATTACACATCTAACTCATTATATATAATATATTATTTATATACATACCACATTCTTTATCCTAATATGCACATATGGAAATATATATATATATGTATTATATTTATTATATATTACATATAACTCAATATCATATTATAGCAAATCTATTATTTATATATACCCTATTCTTTCTCCTGATATGCAACACACACACACACACACACATATATATATATATATATATATATATATATATATATATATACATATATATATATATATATAACAAAAGGATAAGATATAAACTCCGCCCCTTTATATTCATATAATAAATGATATAGCACATATATATATCCGTACCCATCACTGCGGTTCCACCTGCAAGTAGTAAGTAATCCTCACTGCCTTTCTACAACCAGCTACGTCATATTATTTCTCTTTTTGCGAAAATCCTTTCTCTTTAAATATACATAAATTTATGTTAAATATATTCAATACATTACGTCAGATTAAGTAAAGAAAATTGCAACGATCAACCTCTTAAAAAAATAAAAATAAAAAGCATACAAAGCAAAGCCGCGTAACTCAATGCCATCAATTAAACAATGCCCTTTTAATGTTGGCGCCAAAACTAAAGACAGACATACCACCAGCCCGTGTCTCCGCATTAACCCCCCCCCCCCCCCACACACACACACACCCCTCTCAAGTGCTCGAGGTGTTGGTGTTACTTACTTACTTACGCCTACCGCCCACCTTTGGGCATAGGCCACGAACAAGGGCTCTCCAGTTATCCCGTCCTGGGCCAGGTTTTGGTGTGCATGCCAGCATTAACCTGGCACGTTTTCACTTCAAATAGCTCTCAAGTTAACCATTTAAAATATAACTTACCTCAAACTCAAGTAAAGTAGGTAGGTTATAACCATCTCCTTAATATATCTTACCTTTAAAAAATGACAGAAACTCAGAACCATCGGATAAGTTTTGGTTCCGAAAAAAATTATGTTTGTTTTGCGTCCTAGCAACATCTAAGGTCATATCACTATAGGTACTGACTTGTGACAGGTCACACGCATGGTGACTTTATAGTGCTTCCCCACTGGGAGACAATGCTGCCAGCACCATGACCTGATATCCCACTCAGTCACATTATCCTGACAATGAGTCAACCAATCCTTGCCCTATCCTAATATTGCCGAGTGCCTGGGTAGCAAGTGGCAAGTATATATTTTTAAGTCCTTGGTTGGACTCGACCAGGGTTCGACCCCACAAACCCATGGGTTCGGATCCCCCGATCTCACAAAACAGGAGACGTACGCTCAACTCATTCGACCATCCAGTCTGGTTATCGAAAGAAAAGTATGCCTTCATCGGGCGTTGCAGTTAACAATAACAAGTCAGTTGCGAGATCTTGGAAAAACTGTCAAAACTCTCGGGTGGGTGGGCGGGCGGGCGGGTGGGTAGTGGCCGTGAATTGACCAGTGCATGGCAGAATGTGCTACAGCACCAAACTCTATCTGCGGCCGTGTTGTGTCGTCTGCTCGCTGTATATACAGAATGTCGTCTGCTCGTTGCCAAGCGCCTGTTTTCTGGAGCAACACGTCTCTATATTCACTCCAAACTCCCGTCACCCCAACACCCTCACCCCCCCCCCCCCAATGCTACCTTTGATAATATTATTGTGGTTTTGTTAGCTTCAAAAGGTGTCTTGTCGGAGCCTACACGCGTGGCAAACACTTATCTGTGCGACATATACAATACACACACGCAGACCCTGCCCGCTTCTGAGGCACTTACTGCTTGTCCACACCACCGACTCACAGTTTGTGTTTTGTCCAAACCCGACAAGGCGCGGGCAATATTGTTGGAATCTTTATTAGCCCGCCCGCGTTAATGGGCCGCGTTTATAAAGTCAACGCCCGGGTATTTGTACTTCCTGATGCTATTATCCGTCACAATATACTTAGTCTCGGGGCGGCGGGAGGCTGGGCGGCTGGGCGGCGGGGAGGGGGAGGCCGGGCGGCCGGGAAGGCGGGGCGGGCGGGGAGCGGGGCGCCGGGCGGAGTTGGACGGAGTGTGATCGCCTCCACTGCCGGCACTTGTCACACTTGGGTCCCCGCTCTGCCCGCTGCGGGGCACCACGTCCCGCACGGAGATCCTCTCACCCTCCGCCCGTCCGCCCTCGTTTCCCGCCGGGAGTAATTCACCGACTTCATCGGCTGGAATTGGAATTGGCGATAACCGGTTAAATTTGCAAGTGAGGCCTTCGCCGGCGTTCTGAGCAGACACGTGGTTGTCGCATGGGGGGGGGGGGGGGGGGGGGGGGGGGGGGGGGGGGAGGGTTTGATTGGGTGTTTGTTTGTTCGTTAGACACGACTAGCCGCCAGCTCCCGGCGGATTACGTAGCTGCACCGGGAGTTGCGGCGAGCCTGGGCCGGGCCTATCCCGGGCCCACCTCGGGCCTACCCCCGCCCCGACAAGAGAGCAGCTCGGCAGAGGGTAAGTTGGATCTACAGCCATTTAGATATTTTGTTGGTACATTTGTTGATTAAGCGGGGGGGGGGGGGGATTTCAATCATGGACAATCGGTCTTCCTCCTTCCGCTGCTCCTTTCCCTATACTAGCTCTGCTGAACGTTGGGCTAGGTAGCGACAAATATCCAGTTTTAAGTCATTCGTTTGACCCGGTGTGGCGGTTTCAGCTCACTGTCAGTTTCAGCCGTGCGCATAGACTCAAACTCAAGGCATTGTCAATGGACGTGAGTCATTAACCTGATTCTATTAATTATTAATGAAACTTTTCTTTTTCTATGGGAATTTGTTTCCCTTGACCACAGATATATGATTGTGAGCTTTCTAATTTAATTAGTGTCTATTGGCACATAATTGATTGTCTGCTTTTACATGTAAAAGCGATGGTTTGAACCAAAAACAAACATTTCTCGCCGTGAATATGGCCTATGCTGCCGACACGGCGTAAAGCAACCACCAATCAATCAATCAATCATTTAATATAATGTTTTTGGTAAAGATGTTTTCTATATGTGTACCAAGCGATTTGTTTCTAGGTGGTGTGGCTTTAGAGCTTCACTTTTCCTGGATTTTCTGTATGAAGATTGCTCACCACCATTGACAATGCCTTGAGTTTGACGGTATGCGCAGTGCAAAGCATTAGTTTTATTCAAAATTAATAGAAATCAAGAACCCTAACCTTAGAAATTGAATATAATCTTTTTGGTAAAGATGTTTTCTATATGTGTACCAAGCGATTTGTTAATAGGTGGTGTGGTTTTAGAGATATTTCACTTTTTCTCTATTTTCTGTAGGAAGATTGCTCACGACCATTGACAATGCCTTGAGTTTGAGTCTATCTATGTACACGGATGAAACTGGCGCACGGCTGAAACCGCCACACCGGACAGGGTTTGATAGATCGAATAACTTACCAAACACGAGAGGTTGGCACTCAACTCATTCGACCATGCTATTCAGTCTGGTCCATGCTTTCTTTCGCAGACCCGTTTATTGTTGCTTGTTTTATATCCTCGCAACATCTAAGGTCATATCATGATGGAGCGAGTACCTACTGATTTGTGATAGCGCGGATAAATGACGAATTTATAGTGTTGCCTCACTGGGAGTCCCGATGACCCGATTTCCCACATGCACAGGTAGTCGTGGGTGAGGTGATTGCATCAGGGAGCCTAGAGAGTACAATGGTTATGACGCTAGCCCCGGAATGACAGTAGTGTGGGTTCGAATCCCACTGCAATCCCCCCTCACCAACAACGCTATTAATGTCCAGCACCAGGCTAGATTGCGACAAGTATCACTTGTGTAAGCCACGGTTGGACTCAGTCGGGGTTCAACCCTACCCCACGCCCTCCCACATTGGAAGTCAGCCAACACTCTTGCCGCTTCGGTCATATTTTCTAGTTTCAGAAACTCGAGGTGTCTGATTGTACTATGTGTAGCAACTACCGGTGCAGATTCCATCAAACTTGTTCGCTCAAAATCAAATATATATATTATATATACAAGCATCATATATATATATATATATATATATATATATAAACATCGTGCATAACTACACCATATATTGTTTTTCTTTGTTTCATTAAAGTTGCATGGTCCGATGGCATTTGAATTTTTGTCTTATTTTTTAGATAAATATATCAAATTGATCGTTATGAGCTATTAATCATTAGTCCGGAGTGATTTTGATTAAAGATGATTAGGTTTGAAGCAATTTGAGCTGAAAGAACCAAACATAATTTTGACAAGCTTGTCAAAAGTCCTGTGCCTATGACCCAGATGGTCATCTCTTGGTGACCACGTGATGTGAGATGACCCTGCACAGTAGGCCTACTTGGTTGCGGGGGGGGGGGGGGGAGAAGGCTAATGAGGTCACAAGATTGGCCTAGTTGGTTAATGGCCTCCCTGCATAATGGGTGTTTCAAAGTGAGTGTCTAAATGAGTGAGCTTATAAATTCATTGGTTATTCTGTATATGCTGTCCCAAATCATTAGCTAATACACCAGTATCTAAGTTGGATATATAGGATCAAATGTAAGTAGTTGTTTTAATTTTGACAAAATTATATTTCATCGGACCATGCAACTTTAATGTATTGAACGTTGTCTGAATGTGCTGCTGCCATAGCTTTCCAAGTCTTTCCGTGTGTATTGTGGCGCCATCTAGGGTGGGCTTTGGTAATTAACTACACTGCTTCGGTGGCTCTTCACTTGCCGCTAAAATGTGATACATTATGTGTATGTATGTATGTATCTGTGTGTGTATGCATGCATGTATGTATGATTTATGTATGTATTGTATGTATGTATGTGTGTATGTATCTATGTGTGTATGTATGTGTGTATGTTTGTATGCATGCATGTATGTATTATGTATGTATTGTATGTATGTGTGTATGATCAATACAGGTATTCTGAGTTGTGTTGGTCTCTCAGTAAAGACTGAAGCAAAGTGAGACACAGCATGCCGGGTGCCAGCTAGAGCTTACAGCGAGAGGAGGGGGGGGGGGGGTGCAGGAAGTGGTATTTGATCAAACATAGACTATTTGTGAGGACGATTTCACTGAAATCCACATTAGAAACGAATGTATGGCAAAGTTTGGTTATCGGGAGGCATGCGCTTGTGGATTTAAAGTGAGCTTAAAGTCCTCTGGCTATGAATATTCTGAGATAAATATATTAGGTTGATCATTATCATATATTTTACCTTAGTTTGAAGTAACGTTTATTTTACATGGCTAGATTTGGAGATATTTGTAGCGCAAACACGCAACATTAATTTAGGAAAATATGCCAAAACTCTGACACGACAGGCTTCTGCAGTAACGGCTTATATTACATTGACTTGGTATTCCCCTCTATGTGGCAACACATGCTTAATATGTGCGCCAGTATTTAATTGAGATAAATAGGACCAAATCTAGGTGTATGTTTTGGTTTTTGACAATTCTATGTTTTCATCGGACTATGCAGCTTTAAATTGTAAGGTTTATAGTGAAGGGCAACGGGCGGAGAGGGACCATTCCAAACTTCCGCCGTGAAAGCTGCGACCCGGCGTGCAGGGTCGCGGCTTCAGTCCTTACTCAGGGACCAGTCGAACTTGGAATACACACATTACAAGTTGATCGAACAATTTTGTGACGCAAGGAGGTTGCTGCTGCTGCACGGGCAACCTCCTTATGCCCTGTTCCGGCAGCGCCATTCAAAATGGTTGGCGCCGCCCTGGCGCCACCCTGGGTTAGTGCAAACACATGCGATGCTGCAGTCACCATGTGGTAGGCTCCGACATGGCGCTGACATGGCGCTGACATGGCGCGACATGGCGCCGACATGGCACCTAAAACGTATTTGAATTAATGTATCTGATGGAAAGCTGGGTGGTTGGCGTCCTTTTGGGCGTAGGGAGGTTGGCGGCGAACGCTGTCTCTCGTGTGACTGGGGTATTAGATACTGGTGTCTTTATTTAACACGTGCAGCGTTTGGTGTGCCCGTTCTATGCCGTTATGGTCGAAAATGAGTAAACAAAGCCTACGTCTCGCCTATTTCAACATTTGCACCGACATTAATTTGGCATGTTTTTACTTCAAATATCTCCAAAGTTAACCCTCCAAAATAAAAATTACTTCAAGCAAAAGTAAAGTAACCTATAAGGATGGACATATTTATCTAAACATATTAATCTAAACAATATAGCAGACACTGAAGGCCCGATCACATGTACATGTTAGTGAACGTAGTTGAACGTAGTTGAACGTAGGTGAACGTAGTTGAATGTAGTTGAACGTACCAGCATCCGTACTTCTCTGTGATCAGAACGTGATCAGAACATGTGTGGCCGTGAGTTCCGATTTAAGCTTTGGACATGTTCAAAAGTGAGGCACGTTTGAGGCAGACATAGCCTCTGTGATGATAGCATACTCTAGCGTACTCTAGCATACTCTAGCATACTCTAGCATACTCTAGCATACTCTAGCATACTTCTTACTGTACTCTGGCGTACTCTAGCATGCCTTGACCCGCACAAAACCTTGGCCGTTCTGCTGTGGTCATATAACCGTTAGTAGACGAAGTTGAACATAGTTGAACGTAGTGGAGGGTAATGTAGTTGAATGTAGTTGAACATAGTTGAATGTAGTTGGACGTACCGGGATCCATACCATAACGTACCGGGATCCATACCATAACGTATTTATCCATACTATTACTTTAGTATTAGGTGGGTGATCAACCAAAAACCTGCCGTACCTTAACGTTGTTTAATGTAGTGATAGCACGTTTCACCCACGTTAATCTATCCTACGTTCAACTACTTTCACTAACGTGTATGTGACCAGGGCTTCAGAACCATCTGATTATATGCAGCTTTAATATACAGGAATAGACTGCTCGGCCTGGTGTTCCCAAAAGGATCAAGACAAGTAAGGATCCTGACTCCATTATTACACTTCGGTGTTAGATATCGAATGGGGAAGTGCCTCGGGAAGTGACAGAGGTTATAACTTAACATAAGGCCTAATTCAATGTGTGCATGTGACGTTGTGTTGGTCCTGTTAGTGTACCTTTAATGCTAACAACTGGGGTCGCCAGCGTTTCGTGTATCGCAGGAAGGGTTTGTAGTTCTGGCCGTCCTTGGCCAGCTCCGCCCGTCCCCTCTGAACCTCATTTGTACATAACTATGTCAGGTTGACTGTTATAATCGACACTACTTTAGTTTAGTTTGCTACATTAGTTCATTCAAGTTGCATGGTCCGATGGTTTTGAGTTTCTATCATTTTTCTGAGATAAATATACTAGATTGATCTTTATAATTAATCTACCTTTGTTTAGTTTAAAGTAGCTTTGATTTTAAATGGACAACTTTTGAGATATTTGAAGTACAAAAATGGCCAAATTAATTTTGGCAAGCACGCCAAAACTCTGACACCATAGGCTTATGCAGTAACAGGTTCTATTAAATTGACTCAGCACCCCCTTCTATGTGGCATGAAATGCTTAATAATCAAATCAGTATCTAAGTTCCATATGTAGAATCAAATCTAGATAAGTCTTTTGATTTCGAAATGTTGATGCTTTTACTGGAGTATGCAGGGCCAGGGGAAATTTCAACCGTCTCCCTCATTCCACTGCTCCTTGACCTATCTTAGTAACATGGAACTTAAGTTGCGACAAATATATATTTTAAGTCATTGGTTTTACTCAGACATAAAACAACAACAAACCAAATTTCACTTCAAATATCTCAAGAGTTAGCTAATTATAATAATTGTTATCTGAAACGAAAGTAAGGCAGATTATTAGTTAATATTACGATCAAACGATAATAATATGTATCACCAAAATGTGGTGGAAACTATTTTTGTAAAGCAACAACAAAAAACAGAAAGAAAAGATCATCGGATTATTGTAACTTAATAAGGCAACTATACACTGCCACCATGTCACGTGACATTGTATACCAGAAGGAAGGAAGTGCGGGGAAATGAACGACGGCCCTGGACGCGTGAAGCGGAGGCTGTGGACTGAGGTGCGGCGGGTCGTGCCGCCTGTTGGTGTGACGCCACCTCCTGTCTACGCGCTGCACTGCGGATACACAACGGTACACAAAGTGCACGTGTGTATTTGTCAAGTCCCCCGTCTTCACTCCACATTCGGGCACAGGCACCTCTAACATTCCAAGTCAAATAAAAATCAACCACGTCTAAAGCGATATCAACTTTCACTGAGGCGGGTAAATACGCAAGCCGTTGTCCGTTATTAGAGGTGTATTGAGTGTGTGTACAATAAGGCTTATTATCAGTGATTATTTAGGGGGAATTTAAAAAGGCGGTTAGTGATAATGGACTTCACCGTGGGGAACCACACAGAATTCTCACAGGACTCCGTATTTACAATATATATTAGTATTACTATTAGGAACATCCAAACCGTAATAAAACTAAACAAAAAAGAACAAAAATACAGAACACACCTACTGTTTTCACTAGGTTTACTTTTGGGAGTGATTTTTATTCGCAATTTTTGGTTAAGAAACACATGTGTGAAGCGCATTCCCTGGTGCGTGGGTGTGGGTGGGTGTGGGTGGTGGTGGACAGCGGGGCGTCTAGGTCCAATCACAGATAGCGTGTCCGTACCCGCACTACAATAATAATATCGGATTGTGGCCAGAATTCCGCGCTATTTGTCTAACTGCGCAGGCGCGGTGTGGCGCGGTGTGGCGCCGGGAGGGCGTTCGGTGCGAGCGCCCAGGGATCCCCCAGGCCGGGATCCAACACCCAGGGCTCCCGTGTTTTCTCCCCGCGTTGGTGGAAGCCATTTTTATTGGGTGAGGGGAATGGGGGGGGGGGCGTGTGTGTGTGTGTGGGGGGGGCATTGGTGTGTCTGAAGGTGTTGCGGTGTTGGCCCGGTTTGGGTGTTGTTGTGATGTTGTAGTGAGGCTGTGGTTGCATTGCAAAACGGCCTTGAGTTTTTCGATGGGTGTCTGAGGTAGTTTGCAAAATAGACGATTTTCACCATCAACATGCCCTCTGACGGCAGTGGGAAGAAGTAAAGTTGAGGGTAGCTGTTCATCATGCAGCATGATCTGTGGAAAAGTTCTTATGCAAGATTTCAACCACCAACCCATCATCTGATCGCGGTGGCACTAGGGTGGACAGTGGCTCTGTTAGTGTTATGGCGGATTTCCACCACCGACCGCCCTCTGACGGTAGTAACAAGAACTAACGTTGAGGGTAGCAGCTCACTGTTCAGCGTGCTCCGTGGAAAAGGTCAGACATTTGGGGAAGCTGAAGTTAAAACTAAGATGTAGTCAAATATAACATTCCATTGGGAACCACCATTTCATATTTCAAATGTATACTACCAATATAGTTATATACACTAAGACTAGTAAGAGTCTTACTCAGCAACTGGATTGAAAGCTATTCCTCATGCGGTGTCACGATTTGACGTAAATCTCTATTATGACTGATTGTTCAATACGAGGCAGTGTTGCTTAAAGTTGCAAAGTCTAATGGTTTTGGGTTTGAGCTGTTTTAAAATAATACATTAATTAAGTTGATTGCTATAATTGATCTTACTTTATTTTGAAGTAAAGTATTATAAACAGTTAGCGTTGCAGATATTTGAAGTGAAGACGTCAAAACAATTTCGTTTGCCAAGCACGTCATAATTGTGACACCATAGGCTGCATATATATATCTACACTAGCAGCTTTCATTACTTTGCATTAACGTGCCATTTCATGCAGCAACAAATGTATACTCAGTGCACCAGTACCTAAGTTCAGTGTGTAGGATCAACTCTAGATAAGTATATTTGAATACCCGAGGTGACAGTTACAAAGAACACATCAGTTTTCTAACCCGGTTATTCCGTGCGTTTTCCACTAAAGTCTGCACTTGGCTGGTGTTAGGGTCGCACCCCCAGCTATTCACATGCTCGCATTCTCACATTCCCCAGCCCGTTGAAACTCGCTTTCCCCCTGGTGAACAAACATTTCCTTTCGGCTCCTGTATGCGTGGTGGTACCGGCCGTGGCCCATGGTACCAGTCTCACAAAATAGAATCGCCCCCTCAAAATTGCCTTCCGCATCGATTCTATTTTGAAATAAAATCACCCTTGGGGATTTCATTTCGAAATAAAATTCGCCCACCCCTCCCCTCCCATCCCTCCTCCCCTCACTCCTCTCATCCCCTCTGCATCCACCTCCCTCCTCCGTCACCTCCAACCGCCCCTCCCCACCTCCCACCCCTCATCTCCCACCGCTGCCCCACTCCTCTACCTCCCTCGTTCCTTTCCTTACAACTACACTCCTGCCCCCCCTTCCCCTCCCACCTCCACCCACTCCTCCCTCTCCTTCTCTCATTTCCTTATAACCACCACCCTCCTGCCCCCCTCCTTCCCACCTCCACTCACTCTTTCACCTCCCTCCATTTGATTTCGAACGGAATTTCGTGGGTCAGGGCGATTCTATTTCAATGGGGGAGGCTATATTTCGAAATAGATTCGTTGGGGGTAGAATATTTTGAGGGGGCGATTGTATTTCATGACACCAGCCGTGGTACCGGCCGTGGCACCTAGGGGTCAGCACTGAGCCTGAGAAGCCCCGCAATAAACGCCCGCCTGGTCGAACTAAAACTCAGACCCCCCCCCCCCCCTACCCCAACACACACATACACACACATACCGCCACTAAAGGGCCCGTGACATGACCGCCACAACTTTACTTATCACAACTATCACGATCGGACATGATTATTCAAAGTTTATATATCTTGAAGTCAACTATTCTCTGGGATTTATTTGTTTAAATTGTGGTAAATAAAGTAGATTCATCGAGGAAAGTCTCCTGTTAGCGCTGAGGCGCTGGTCTTTCAGCCATTTCACAATAATTATTTCCAGTAGCGAGACGAGGCGATTATTTATAACCTGCTTCATTGATTCACAGATGCAACTTGTAAGGTCTATCGGAGGGTAGTTTTGGGCCTGGCCAGTTTGGAGAATTGGTATTATTGTCAGCTCTCGACAAGAGCCACCAGGGGCCATATGCAGGAGTCAGTGTTAGCGGGGTTTGGTGTTAGAGCTTGTTACCGTTTAGCTATCACCGACGTCGGGAACTGTGTCAAGTCGTATGCAGGAGCATGTAACACTTTCATTATAGCTAAACTTGAATTATTTATAGATTTGGGAAATCCCTCTGTGTCTGTACCCATATATCTATTCAATGCTGTCATATTTAACAGAATTACATACGCAATAAGTGAAATTTTATCAATTTAACCCTAAAAGCGAACCGATATTAAGACCATCGACACATTGGCGGCGTTATTCATATTGTCAAATCGACGAAAGCAAAGAAAACAAACTGCCGCCGCCGCCGCCGCTGCCAATGCCGCGTCGACGTCGATATCCATACTGCCCGCCACCGCCGCCGAATCGGCGGGAATGTATTAGGCCCAAATCTATTCAATGCTGTCATATTTAACAGAGTTACATAGTCAAATAGTGAAATTTTATTAAATTAACCCTAAAATCGAAGCGAGATTAACGCTGTCGAACCGACGAATGCAAGCAACCGCCGCCGCCGCCAGTATGGAAAGCGACGTCGATGCGGCGGCGGCGGCGATTTGTTTACATTACGTTCGTCGATTCGAAAATATAACTATTAATATCGCCGCCAATACGGCGGTAGCCTTAGTAAGGCTTCGAATTTAGGGTTAAATTGATAAAATTTCACTTATTGCGTATGTAATTCTGTTAAATATGACAGCATTGAATAGATTTGGGCACAACCTTATGCTAACACCACCCTTATACGTCCTATGAAACGGGGTTAGTGTCGCGGACCTTAAACGCGCGGTGTTAGGCCTATCACTGACTCGTGCATACCGACTTTTCGGCGCTAAACCAGAAATCCCCTCTAAACGCGTTTTGGCCCGGTAACACCGACTCCTGCATATGGCCCCTGGTTCCCAGCTGTTGTTGAAGAACTGAAGCAGCAATTACAGTGCAGTTTGTGGAACGTGTTTCAGGACCTGGTAATGAATCAGGACCGACTGCAGTGTCACGGAAACCTCCGAGAGCATGTTCCAACTCTCCTATGTTAAGTGGGGAGTTGTAGTGCTAATGGGCATTGGAGGACAAGTTAAAGAAATGTCATTCTTTTCATTGCTTGGTGGCTAGAAAGCTTGAGAGAGTTTATGAAGACAAGCTTCTGGTAAGGGTGCGACTCGGTTCTACGCTTATGTCATCGAGCAATGTGAGAACTGTGCCATAGTGTACCACATATATACCACATATATATCACATATATACCACATATATAGCACGTATATGTGTGGTGTATAGCTACATGTCATATTGGTCAGATCCATGCCAATCATAGGCAGACATACAATGCAGCTTTTTCCTGGATGTGCTCTAATGTGGACTGACTGTATCAACCCTGACCATGCTCATACGATCAGGGACACATCCCAAAGGACCACACAGGTGGTATATATGTGATACATATGTGGTATATATGTGGTATATCTGTGGTATATATGTGCTATATATGTGCTATATATGTGGTATGTATGTGGTATATATGAGATATATGTGTGGTATATATGTGGTATATATGTGGTATATATGTGGTATATATGTGGTATATATGTGGTATATATGTGGTATATATGTGGTATATAATGTGGTATATATGTGGTATATATATGGTATATATGTGGTATATATGTGGTATATATGTGGTATATAAGTGGTATATATGTGGTATATAATGTGGTATATATGTGGTATATATGTGGTATATATGTGGTATATATGTGGTATATATGTGGTATATATGTGGTATATATGTGGTATATATATGTGGTATATATGTGGTATATATGTGGTATATATGTTATATATATGTGGTATGTATGTGGTATATATATGTGGTATATATGTGGTATATCTGTGGTATATATGTGATATGTATGTGGTATATATGAGATATATAAGTGGTATATATGTGGTATATATGTGGTATATATGTGGTATATAATGTGGTATATATGTGGTATATATGTGGTATATATGTCGTATATATGTGGTATATATATGTGGTATATTTGTACTGCATATGTACCACATAGCCAGGCGCTTGACATTAATAGGATAGGGGAAGGACTGGTTGGCTCAGTGTCAGGATAATGTGACTTAGTGTGATATTAGGTCATGGTGCTGGTGGCCTGATATACCAGTGGGGCAGCACTATAAAGTCGCCATGAGTGTGCACTGTCACAAGTTGTACCCATCCTGATATGACCTTAGATGTTGCTAGGACATAAAACAACAACACACGCACAAACATATGTACCAGATATGTACCACATACATACTAATATCTGTACTACTAGTACTACATATATTTATATAATAAGCATATGTCTCCAGCGGCTCGCCGCTGGAATTTAAATGCGCACATGAGGGGCAGCGCACCGGGCGACAGCCCGAGCTGCTCCACCTGTCATCCCGATAAGGCGGGGGCGGGCGGCGGCCCCTTGAGGTTGGCCGGGGCGGCGCGGAGCGCTCCGCGGCGGCAAAGCGCGACTGCGCGCTAATGACCGTGACGCCCATTAAGATAGGCGGGGGGAGGCCTCTGCCGCGCCCCATCTGCGCCGCCCAGCTGCCGCCACTCGGCAGCCCGCACGCACCCGAATCAGACGCCTCAGCGCCATCTCAGCCTCTCCGCCCTCCCTCCAGCCTGCGCGCGTCCATCATGGCGGAGGACGGAGTTGACCTCTCCCTCCCACCCCAGGTTCAAAAAGTGGGGGAGGGGACACTGGGCGCGTGGGGGGAGGGCGCGCCGCCCACCGGCGGGCCGGCGTGCCACCCTTTCCCCCTGCAGGTACTGGCTTCGGTACCCGAACATTTGACTTATTATTATTATGAACTTCAATCTTGAACTTTAATTGTTATTCCTTATTTTAATTTTGCATTACATTTATTACCTCACTGTGCGCGCATTATGATTACTGCTTTGCATTATATTTAGCTCACATTATTGGATTTGATTCCACCGCATATTACCCGCGCCCATTGTAGTTCTGTTTTGTTTGTTTGTTGTTGTTTTACATCCTAACAACATCTACATTCATATCAGGACGAATACCGACAGTGTGCACTCAATGCTACTTTATAGTGCTGCCCCACTGGGAGACCAGCCCACTGGCACCATGACCTAATAACCCACACAGTCACATTATCCTGATATTGGGCTAACTAGTCATATACTATTAATGCTGAGCACCTGGCTAGGAAGTGACAAGTATCAATTCTTAAGTCATTGGTTTGACTTGACCAGGGTTCGCACCAGTGGGTTCGAATCCCACGATCTACCAAAACGGGAGACGGACATATATATATATGTATATGCGGTAATTCGCCCCCCCCCCCCGGTGATGCGTGAGAAGTTGTCTGGTGGCAGGCAGGGCGCTATGCTACAGTGCCGCAGAGGGCCGTAGACAGTGCTGCCGTCTGGCGGTTTTGTGCTAGCCACATGCCGCCCGCCCCGAGCAGATGAGAGCGGCCCGCCCGCCCCTCCCCCCACAGCCCCGCCCCCAACCCCAGAGCCTTGCTCGCCCCTCCCGGTATTAAGCCCAGCCAGGCCTAGCGTCTGGAACCTGTTACGACGAAGGGTGACGCCTACACACAGCTTGCCGAGCACATTCCTCACAATCAGCATTCAGCGTGCCCAGCATGGAAACCAGAGGCTCCTCTGACAGAGGCTCCTTTGACAGACATACAAACAACTGGTATTGATTCCTAGCATGCATAGTTTAAAAACGCGAAGAACGCTGCAAATGTATTGACAACTCAGTGAAATATCACCGTTGTTCCGATCTACAATTAGCTCGGTGTTATATTTTGAGTCATTGGTCGGTTTCTTTTTAGTTTTGTTTTGGAAATGGACCCATTGGTTCCCGCCAAGTGTGCCTCTCGGCCATGCACTTGTGAGATGTTGTGGCCGGTGCGCCGTCTGTAGGGTGTGAGCAACTCTGAGCAGCTGCGAGCCCCTCCTGCCAACTATGAGCAGCCCCGAGAAACTCGGACAACGCTGAGCAATCTGGGCCGCTCTAAACAGCTCCGAGCAATGTAGACAGCTGCTAGCTACTAGGAATAACTCTCACTCTCAGCATATGTGGGCAGCTGTGAGTAGCTATGAGAAGGTGTAAGTAGCTCAGAGCAGGTGTGAGTATCTCTAAGCAGCTGTGAGTAGCTCTGAGCAGCTGTGAGTAGTTTGCGTGTCTCCAAGCAGCTGTGAGTGGATGTGAGCACCTCTGAGCAGCTGTGAGTAGTTATATGCAGTTGTGAGGATCCATGAGCAGTTGTGAGTATATGTGAGTAGCCACGAGCAGATGTGAGTAGCTCGGGGCGGAAGGGAGCAGCTCGTAATGGAGACCAGACCGGGAACACCTTTTAGCGGAAGACACCTGGGACGTGTTTCTGCCCTCCTCTCCTTCCTCCCGCTCGCACCCACCCACACACCACACACACATCACTCCCATACCCACGCGCACGTGTCCGTGCACGGTCGACTATAACAGAGCCGACACGGCCCTCATCAGCCATATCCACTTCGTCGACTTCCTGTTTCATGTGCTGTTAGGATTACGCGCTCTCTGGTATTTTTGATTAGGCTTCCCGCACATCGCGCCCTGTCAAGCTCTCGGCTCTCCACTGTCACATTACCTCGGGGGCTGAGCCCTGCCCTGCCCATGTTGCCTGTGAAGTGATCTCGGTGGTTGAAGCTCAGTGCCTCTTCACCGACATTCCGCCATGTCCCTACCATACTCCCGTTGTCACTTGCCACTTACTCCGGCCCCACTTTGTTCGCACCTCTCTCCCCCTCTCCTCCTACTCCTCCCCATTCACACGAGTTCACGCCATCTAACCTAACCACACCCCATCCAACACCCATCCATCTACATCTGAACATAATACATTTTTTCCCAGTTAGAATCCTCGCTTTCCCAACAATCCCGTTCATCCCCATCATCCCTCCCCGTTCACGCCAGCTTTCCCAAATGCCCATCACTTCACCCGCCTCCCCCCCCCCCCCCCCCCCACACACACATAACCCCTCGCGCGCCCTCTGCCTTCCCGCGGTGTGCGCTGCCCCCTTGCGGTGTCCCGGTGAGAGGCCGGCGAAGCAGCTCGGTCTGGGATCCATTACAGCCAATCTGGTCGCCGATCCCGGGTGGCTGGGTGTTGTTGTGCCTCTCCGGGGGAGGTGGCCGTAACAGCCCCCGAGTGGCCACCACGCCTTCCGCGAGGGGGCGTTCAGTGCGCATACTCCCGCCTCTGCCAGTAGAGGGCACCACTGCCACGGGAGACCGCCCGCCCAACCGCCTTACCCCCCCCCCCCCCCCCTCAGATCCAACCCGCGCCGGTTCTACCACTACACACCTCCCAGCCCCCAACCGGCCAATGACAGATCTAAATCACGTCCAGCTGGCGCGGGGCATTCTGGGGGCATTCCTGGCGGCAGCCATGTTGATTCCTTGCCGCCACGGGACGCTGACATGCGCAGTGGTGTTGTTTGGACACGTGGGACACCGCGATCACCTGTTTCAATTCAGGGCCTTTGTGGGGTAG
>CM059194.1:66619259-66815453 GCA_030323885.1 Branchipolynoe longqiensis | reverse complement strand
GTGGGTGCTATGTGTGTAAGTGTGGGTGTGTGTGGGGGGATGCATGTGTAGTATGGTTTGGGATGAGTGTGTCAGTACGGTGGGTGAGTGGGTGCTATGTGTCTAAGTGTGGGGGGTGAATGTGTAGTATGGTTTGGGATGAGTGTGTCGGTACGGTGGGTGAGTGGGTGCTATGTGTGTAAGTGTGGAGTGTGAATGTTAGTATGTTTTGGGATGAGTGTGTCGGTACGGTGGTGAGTGGGTGCTATGTGTGTAAGTGTGGAGGGTGAAAGTGTAGTATGTTTTGATGAGTGTGTCGGTACCGCTGGGTGAGTGGGTGCTATGTGTGTAAGTGTGGAGGGTGAATGTGTAGTATGGTTTGGGATGAGTGTGTCGGTACGGTGGGTGAGTGGGTGCTATGTGTGTAAGTGTGGAGGGTGAATGTGTAGTATGGTTTGGGATGAGTGTGTCGGTACGGTGGGTGAGTGGGTGCTATGTGTGTAAGTGTGGAGGGTGAATGTGTAGTATGGTTTGGGACGGGTGTGTCGGTGCGGTGGGTGAGTGGGTGCTATGTGTCTACGTGTGCGGGGGGTGAATGTGTAGTATGGTTTGGGACGGGTGTGTCGGTGCGGTGGGTGAGTGGGTGCTATGTGTCTGTGTGGGGGGGGGTGAATGTGTAGTATGGTTTGGGATGAGTGTGTCGGTGCGGTGGGTGAGTGGGTGCTATGTGTGTAAGTGGTGTGGGGGTGATGTGTAGTATGGTTGGTGAGTTGTCGGACGGTGGGTGAGTGGGTGCTATGTGTGTAAGTGTGGAGGGTGAATGTGTAGTATGGTTTGGGATGAGTGTGTCGGTAGGTGGGTGAGTGGGTGCTATGTGTGTAAGTGTGGAGGGTGAATGTGTAGTATGGTTTGGGATGAGTGTGTCGGTACGGTGGGTGAGTGGGTGCTATGTGTGTAGTGTGGGGGGGGGTGAATGTGTAGTATGGTTTGGGATGAGTGTGTCGGTACGGTGGGTGAGTGGGTGCTATGTGTGTAAGTGTGGGGGGGGTGAATGTGTAGTATGGTTTGGGATGAGTGTGTCGGTACGGTGGGTGAGTGGGTGCTATGTGTCTAAGTGTGGGGGGGGGGTGAATGTGTAGTATGGTTTGGGATGAGTGTGTCGGTACGGTGGGTGAGTGGGTGCTATGTGTCTAAGTGTGGGGGGGGTGAATGTGTAGTATGGTTTGGGATGAGTGTGTCGGTACGGTGGGTGAGTGGGTGCTATGTGTCTAAGTGTGGGGGGTGCAGGGGGTGAATGTGTAGTACGGTTTGGGATGAGTGTGTCGGTGCGGTGGTTGAGTGGGGTCTATGTGCAGACATGGAGACAGCCATCCCTCCATCCATCACCAAACTGACCCCCGCCGCTTCTGGAGCCAACCACCAAACTCTGGGAACGTGCCACACAGAAGGAACAAGACAACAGAACCCTTATTCAATAAGCTGGCTCTGGTACACCCTGGTCAGAACGAACATCCCCCATCCACTCGGCCTTCCTGCTTCTACCCAAGTCACCATCAGCCGCTTCAGGACTGGCTACCACCGCTGGATTGATGTCCCCAACCTCCAGCACTGTTCCTGCGCACTACGATCTTCAATGTGGCCCACATACTCGCCTCATGTGGCGCCGTCAACAGATCTGCCATCACTGCATCAGTGACTTCATGGAGGACTCTGACCATCAACTCAGCGACAATAGGGCCGCTCTGGCTATCCTCTCCAGGATTTCAAAGTCATCATGGAACTCACTTGCTCGCTTCTACCGCCAGAATGTAGATATCATCAACACTGTCGGTCGCCCAGACCATGACAACGAGGACTAGCAGGCCCCACCTCATCTCCATAGCTGATTTGACACCACTACCAACTAACCACTAATTTTTACTAACAACTAACAGGTAACTCCACCCACTGCCTAACTAATCCCATCCTCGCTTCACTTCTTCCTCAGGCCTTGGCCGGACTTACTATGCATACCGGTGAATCTGGAGGGACTGAAGTTTGGATCCTGGTCGAGTCAAACCAATGACTTATAAAATAAGTACCTTTTGCTACTCGGCACTTGGCGCCATGAGGTCAGGGCAGGGAGTGGGTGCACAGTGTCAGGATAATGTGACTGTGTGGGATATCAGGTCATGGTGCCGGTGGCCTGATTTCTCAGTGGGGCAGCACTATAAAGTCACCATGAGTGCATGCTGTCACAAGTCGTTGCACGTCCTGGTATAGCCTAGGGTCTTACTGGGGCGTAAAACTACACCAACCACCCAGCCTCCCCCGGCCCTCTCAGAGGACTTTGGTTGGGCTCTTAGGCTGCCTTTTTCCTTCCTCCGCCCCCCTACCCCCCACCCCCAATTTCTCTGACCACTACCCATCGGAAGCCAAGTCCCGACCACATGGGACCACTTTCAGCGGTGCCCATTCAGTGCTGCAGATTCGCAGCCTTCAGCGCACCAATGCGACTGAAAACTCCGCAAAAACAACATGTGTGTAAGTGTGTGAGTGGGTGCTATGTCTGTAAGTGTGGAGCGTGTGTGTGTGTGTGGGGGGGGTGAATGTGTAGTACGGTTTGGGCCGGGTGTGTCGGTACGGTGGGTGAGTGGGTGCTATGTGTCTAAGTGTGGGGGTGCGTTCAGCGTGTCTGTGGATGTGTAGGTGTCAGTGCGTGTGAGTGGATGAGTGGGTGTAAGTGTACGGGTGTGTATGTGAGCAATTGTTGGGTGTGTGTGTCAATTGTGTGAGTCGTTGAGTGTACGAGTGAGTGTGTATGGATGTGTAAGTGTGGGTGTATATGTGAGGAGATTGTGTGTGTGTGAGGATGTGACTAGGTTATGGGTGTGTGAGTGTAAGTGTGGGTGTATGTGTGAGTAGGTTCTGGGTATGTAAGTGTGAGTTTGTGTAAAGGTGTGTGCATGGATGTGTTAATGAGTGTTAGGTATGTGAACGTGTATGTGTGAGAGTGTGTATGCGTGTAAGTGTGTATGTGTGAGACTATGTGTGTGTATGGGTGAGTGTGAGTGAGTGTTGGGGGTGTGAGTGTGTATGTATGTCTGTGTAAGAGTGTGTATTCGTGCTAGTGTGTATGTGTGAGAGTATGTATTTGTGTGAGTGTGTATGGGTTTTGTGAGTGAGTGCTGGTTGTGTGAGTGTATATATGTGTGAGTGAGCATGGATGTGTCAGCGTGTCAGTGTGAGTGTTGGGTGTGTGAGTGTTTATGTGTGTCTGTATATGGGTAGATGTACATACAATGTATTTATGTGTGCGTGTGCATGTGTGTCCGTGTGCATGTCTGTGCGAGTGTATGTGAATGACTGTGTAACGGTATGTGTTGATGGGTGTGTGAATGGTGTGATATATGCGTAAAATACATATAGGTGTGTGGCTAATATATGTTAACGAGATGCAGAGTTTGAGACAAAGGAATATGCTAATGAGATGACATCATGGAAAGTTTAGCTGGCCGGTCAAGTGAGCCCTAGGCCATGAATAAACCATTCAGCATCCAGAAGTCAAAGTGTTCAGACGTCGTACTTTCACATGGTGTCAGATGAGGAAGAATGCCGCCTGCTAATATGTTGCCGGGTTTGCGGCCGCCTGGTCAGCTTGTCCTCAGCCATAACGCGAGATCGAACTGGAAAACATGGATCAGAGCATATGATATTTACGCTACTGCGGCAGGTGTCGTATTGAAGACAGAATGAGTGCAATGCGGCATCTTTCTTCACATTGCTGGCGAGGAGGCTCAAAAGGTTTTCGCCAATATGGATATCGCTCTCGCTGATCAAGATAAGATCGTGCCGCTTACAGAAGCATTTTGGATTTACTGTGTCTATAAATGCAGTCTCATTATCACACGATATAAGTTTAATTCACATAATCAGGCTACGGAAAATATGGCTACATACATCACGGCGTTGAGAGACAAGGTGAAGGATTGTGAATATGGTACGGTGGAGGAGTCGCTGTTGCGCGATCGAATAGTGGCTGTTGTAAAGAATGTGAGCTTATGGAACAAACTGCTTCAAACTATGGAGTTAACGTTGGGAAAATGTGTTAGTATGTGTGAAATGAGTGAATTTAGTTCAGATCTGTTGGAGGACACCAAATCAGACGTGGAAAGTAAGGGGATTGATTTCATTCGGAACTATGCTAATGCGCGTACCGGTGCACCGGCGGTTCGGTCATCGGCGACGCCATCTTGGAAATCACCATCTTGGAATGCCAGCGGCGCCGGTGCTGGAGAGTTCAAGATCCGCTGCCAGAACTGTGGATATGAACACCGCCGGGGAGTCTGCCCAGCGAAAGGAAAGGCTTGCATAGCCTGTAAGAAGATCGGGCACTTCGGTAAGGTCTGCAGGAGCAGGATGGACAGGGTCAATGAGCTTACCTTGGAAGAGCCCGACCCTCACAATGCTGAGCAAGACCCAGATCAGGCGGAGGTCAACGTGCTGGCAACGGATCTCTTCGTCGGTGCCGTCGACCGTGGTGCCGGTCAGGATGCCAAGCTGTGGCACGCGATCGTTCGGGTGAACGGTTGTCCTGTCAAGTTCAAGCTCGACACCGGTTCAGAGGCGAACGTACTGCTGAGGTGCGTCTTCGACAGAGTTGCTCCGGGGCGGCTGATGAACACCAGGTGTTCGTTGGTGATGTTCTCCAGTCACCGGATCACTCCTGACGGGGAGGCGCTACTGGACATCAACGACAGAGTGCTTAAATTCCAAGTGGTACCGGATTGTCAGCCTATTTTGGGCAAGCAGGCTTGTGTGACTTTGAACCTGCTGGTGCCTGTGGATGAGGTGCACTGTGCTGTGCCGACAAACATTTCCGAGCCGACGAACAGTCCCAGCGCTCAGGCGGAGAAGCTGGTAAGCGAATACAAAGATGTGTTTCAGGGTTAGGGGTTGATCAAGGCAAATGCTGTGATTCATGTCGAGAAATCTATTCAACCTGTCAATGATCCGCCTAGACGGATTCCGTTTGCCATTCAGAGTAAGGTACAAAGTGAGCTTGATCGCATGGTTGAGTTAGGTGTCATAGTTGAACAGGATGAACCTACCGAGTGGGTTAATTCTATAACTATCGTAAAAAAAAAAAAAAAGATCAGGATTTGTCTGGATCCGACTAAGTTGAACAAGGCGATAAAGAGAGGGCCTTTTCCTACCAAAACGATTGACGAAATTATTGCCAAAATGGCAGATGCAAAGTATTTTTCAGTTTTGGATGCAAAGACAGGGTATTGGCAGATAGAATTAGATGACAAAAGTTCACGTTTGTGCACGTTCAATACTCCGTGGGGCCGGTACAGGTATACCCGCTTGCCTTTTGGCATTAAAAGAGCCGGTGTCATTTTTATTCAAGAAATGCACCGTGTCATGGGCGATATACCCGGTATCGGGATAGTCATGGATGATATTTTGGTATATGGGTCAACAGTTGAGGAGCACAACGAGCAGCTCCGAGCTGTGTTGGACCGAGCTAGGTCGGTTAATCTGAAATTAAATGATGCTAAGTCTTTGCTATGTAAAACTACAGTGAAATATGTAGGTCATCAACTTACCCAGCAGGGTGTGAAGCCTGATCCAGACAGAATACAAGCAATATTTGACATGCCAGAGCCGCGTGACAAACAAGGTGTCCAGAGGTTCCTGGGCATGGTTGGATATGTACACAAGTTCATACCCAACATGTCCGAGATAGCTAAACCACTGCGCACGCTCCTCGCTAAGGACGTCGCATTGCACTGGCAGACCGAACAGCAGGGCCCGTTTGATAAGTTGAAGGAGAAGTTAAGAACTGCTCCTGTGTTAGCGTATTACAATGTTAAGAAACCCATTGTCATTCAGGTAGATGCGTGTCAGTCAGGTTTAAGTGCTGTGTTGATGCAGGATGACAAGCCGATCGCACTCGCATCTCGTTCGCTTAACTCAGCGCAGTGTGGTTATGCCACTATAGAAAAAGAGATGCTCGCCATATGTTTCGGATGCCAGAGGTTTCATGAGTTATATCTTTGGCAAAGAAGTTCAAATTCAAACGGACCACAAGCCGTTGGTGGCAATAATGCAGAAGCCAATTCATAAACTTTCGGCTAAAATGCAGAGAATGCGCATGCGATTGCAAATTTACAATATTCAGTTATGTCATGTGAAGGGTTCTTTGATGTTTTTTGCAGACACGTTATCCAGGGCGCATAGCATCAAAGTAGGTCATGATAGCCTGTTCGATGACACGTTCTCCGTTGCCGCAGTGGACCTGCAGTCATCGAGTTTGTTGAGTAAGATTGTCAATGAGTATGAGAAGGATGTAGCCATGTCCATGTTGATCTCACACATTGAAGATGGGTGGGACACTACACGCATACAGACGCCGCCGTGTCTGAGACAGTACATCCCATACAAACACGACTTAACGATAGAAAACAGTCTTGTGATGAATGTCAATAGAGTGGTGGTTCCTCCGGGTCTTCGTGGTGAAATGATAGAGGCGTTACATGAGACACACCTAGGTGTGACAAAGTCCAAGCAGTTATCGCGTGACTGTATGTTTTGGCCGAACATGAATAAACAAATTGAAGATAAGGTCAGTCGGTGTGACACTTGCCAAAACAACCGAAAAAATTTGCATAACAAGCCCCTGATAAATCAGCCGATCACCTGTCAACCATATGAAAAAGTTGGTGCTGATTTGTTTGAATTAGATCATAAAAATTACCTGATAACTGTAGATTACTACACAAAGTATACAGAGGTGACGCTGTTGGGCGATACGTCGTCCGTCACTGAAGGATAATTTTGCAAGACACTGTACTCCTAGTCAGGTCATATCAGACAATGGTCCACAGTTTAAGAGTCATGAGTATAGGGAGTTTGCGCTACACTATGGGTTTAAGGCCGTGTATTCCAGTCCACAGTATCCT
Organism: Branchipolynoe longqiensis; assembly: GCA_030323885.1. Classification (NCBI taxonomy): domain Eukaryota; kingdom Metazoa; phylum Annelida; class Polychaeta; order Phyllodocida; family Polynoidae; genus Branchipolynoe; species Branchipolynoe longqiensis. The sequence goes on along the minus strand of CM059194.1, from coordinate 66,808,527 downwards.
CATAGCAATGGGCAGGTAGAACGGTTTGTGCAGACAGTCAAGGACATGTTAAAGAAGTGCGAGAAGACTGGGTCTGATTTTCAGTTAGCTTTGCTAAATTATCGTAATACTCTGTTGCCCATCCTAAATGCATCTCCGGTGCAGCTGCTCATGAGCAGGAGGTTGAGGGGCAGATTGCCTATGGCAGAGGAAATTTTGGTGCCCGAAACGCAAAATCCAAAGAGATGCCAGACAGCCAAACGGCAGCGAAGTCAGAAAGCGTTTCATGACCGGAAGTGTGGTAAGCCGCACAAACCTATGAAAGTCGGAGATAAGATAAAGTACAAAAATCATGCTGGGGAATGGAAAAAAGGGGTTATTTTGGGACGGACTGGGGTTTCTGGGAGAGAATATCAAATTTTGAACGAGTCGGGTAATATGTTATATCGTAACCGGGTGCAGATTATCAGGGCGCCTGTGGGGGGGGGCGCCTGAGCTGGTCAGGCAGATGCAAACTGGGTCAGCGTTAGTGGCGAATGTAAACAGTGCGGCTAATCTAAGTAGGTCAGGTTGGCTGATAAGGCCAGCGAGCAGGTTAGACCTGTAGGAGGTCAGTGTAGATTGAATATGTACACGTGTAACATGTGCATGTAGGATTAAGTTTATTTCAGATATTTTCATTCGTATATGATATCTGATGGACATTTTATGACGTCGGGCATTACGGCCAGACATTGAGGACTTAAGTGCATTGAGCACTCGGACATTGCAAGGACTTGTGTTTAAGTTAAGTACGCATATATGTTAGTGTGCATTCGTCTGACTAGTATGTTGTTTTATTGGCATTGTTGTTTTGAAATATTTCATGTTTCAGAAATACTTTGAGGGGGGGATGTGATATATGAGTAATAGACATATAGGTGTGTGGCAAATATATGTTAACGAGATGCAGAGTTTGAGACAAAGGAATATGCTAATGAGATGACGTCATGGAAAGTTTAGCCGGCGGGTCAAGCGAGCCCTAGGCCGTGAATAAACCATTCAGTATCCAGAAGTCAAAGCGTTCAGACATCGTGCTTTCACAAATGGGAGTGTGTATGCATGTGTATAGAATTGTATCGTGTGTGGGTTGGGTGCCTACTGCATTTCACCTCGTGTGTATAAAATTGCAGTATGTGTGAGAAGGGTGCCTACTGCATTCCATCTCGTGCATATTGACCAATTTCATATGACGTCAGCACATGTATGTAGGTCAGTGCGCGCACTGCTTGGCTGCAGGACAACATCCAGTCACACTGCAAACTCAATGGCTATAAGCAATGTTCATAGAGAAAAGGTGTAATATCTCTAAAACCACACCACCTAGCCACAGACCGATTGGATTACATATAGAAAACACATTAAAAAAAGAGATTATATTAAATTCATAAGGTTAGGGTTCTGTATTTCTATTAATTTTGAATAAAATCGATGTGTTGCACAGCGCGTATCGGCAAACTCAATGCATTGTCAATGGCCGTGAGCAATCTTCATGCAGTAAAGGTTAAATATCTCTAAAACCACACAACCTAGAACCAAATTGATTGGAATACACATAGAAAACATGTTTACCAAAAATATTATATTAAATTGATATGGTTAGGGTTGTGGATTTCTATTAATTTTGAATAAAACTGACGTTTTGCACTGCGCCTACGGCAAACTCAATCAGTCAATGCATTGTCAATGGCCGTGAGCAATCTTCATGCAGTAAAAGTTAAATATCTCTAAAACCACACAACCTAGACACAAACCGATTGGAATACACATAGAAAACATGTTTAACAACAAGATTATATTAAATTGATATGGTTAGGGTTCTGGATTTCTATTAATTTTGACTAAAACTGACGTTTTGCACTGCGTGTACCGACAAACTCAATGCATTGTCAATGGTCATGAGCAATCTTCTTACAGAAAAAAATTAATATCTCTAAAACCACATGACCTAGGCACAACCCGCTTGGAACCCATATAGAAAACATGTTTACCAAAAAGATTATATTAAATTTATACAGTTAGGGTTCTGGATTTCTATTCATTTTGATTAAAACTGACGTTTTGCACTGCGCGTACCGGCAAACTCTGTGGCAGTGTGCCTTCTTTCTGCAGCCGAGCTGCACACACATACACAATGTTTGTAAACATTGAAATAGGTCTATAGAACTGCACTGTATGTGGGTAGGGAGCCAAGTGAATACCACCAATTGCACCTCGTGTGGGCTGGGCTCCTACTACATTTCACCTCGTGCATATAGAATTGCACCGCGTGTGGGCTGGGCGCCTACAACATTTCACCTCGTGCATATAGAATTGCACCACGTGTGGCTTGGGTGTACAGTATTTCACCAGGTGCAAACGGCACTGCACCAGCTGTGGATGTGTGCCACCCAATACGGAGAGCCTACATACAATATTGCACCAGGTGCTGGTACGGGAGTATATGTGTACGTGTTGCTGGTGAGTGAGTAGATGTGTGGGTGTGACTGGGTGTGGGTGTGCGCGTGGGATGTGGGTGTGTGACTGGGTGGGTGGACTTTGGTGTGGATGTATGAGTGTGGGTATGGGTATGGCTATGAGTATGCGTGAGTAGTTGTGTGGGTGTGAGTGTCGGTGACTGGGTGTGTGAGTGTGGGTGTGTGGTGCATATATGCATATGTGTGTGGGTGGGTGAGTGTGTGAGCGTGTGAGTGTGTGAGTGTATGAGTGTGTGAGTGTGTGAGTGTGTTAGTGTGTGAGTGTGTGAGTGTGTGAGTGTGTGTGAGTGTGTGAGTGTGCGAGTGTGTGAGTGTGTGAGTGTGTGAGTGTATTAGTGTGTGAGTGTGAGTGTGTGTGAGTGTGTGAGTGTGTGTGAGTGTGTGAGTGTGTTAGTGTGTGAGTGTATGAGTGTGTGAGTGTGTGAGTGTGTTAGTGTGTGAGTGTGTGAGTGTGTGAGTGTGTGAGTGTGTTAGTGTGTTAGTGTGTGAGTGTGTGAGTGTGTTAGTGTGTGAGTGTGTGAGTGTGTGAGTGTGTGAGTGTGTGTGAGTGTGTGAGTGTGCGAGTGTGTGAGTGTGTGAGTGTGTGAGTGTATTAGTGTATGAGTGTGTGAGTGTGTGAGTGTGTGAGTGTGTTAGTGTGTGAGTGTGTGCGAGTGTGCGAGTGTGTGAGTGTGTGAGTGTGTGAGTGTGTGAGTGTATTAGTGCGTGAGTGTGTGAGTGTGTGAGTGTGTGAGTGTGTGTGAGTGTGTGAGTGTGTGAGTGTGTGAGTGTGTGAGTGTGTGAGTGTGTGAGTGTGTGAATATGCGAGTGTGGTGTGTGAGTGTGTGTGTGAGTGGGTGAGTGTGTAAGTGTGCGAGTGTGCGAGTGTGTGATTGTGTGAGTGTGCGAGTGTGTGAGTGTGCGAGTGTGTGAGTGTGTGAGTGCTTGAGTGTGTGAGGGTGTGTGTGTTAGTGTGTGAGTGTGTGAGTGCGTGAGTGTGTGTGTGAGTGTGTGAGGTGTGAGTGTGTGAGTGTGTGAATATGCGAGTGTGGGTGTGTGAGTGTGTGTGTGAGTGTGTGTGTGAGTGTGTGAGTGTGTGAGTGTGCGAGTGTGTGAGTGTGTGAGTGTGTGAGAGTGTGAGTGGGTGAGTGTGCGAGTGTTTGAGGGTGTGTGTGTTAGTGTGTGAGTGTGTGAGTGCGTGAGTGTGTGAGTGTGCGAGTGTGTGAGTGTGTGAGTGTGTGAGTGTTTGAGTGTGTGAGGGTGTGTGTGTGTTAGTGTGTGAGTGTGTGAGTGCGTGAGTGCGTGAGTGTGTGTGTGCGAGTGTGTGAGGTGTGAGTGTGTGAGTGCGAGTGCGGGTGTGGGTTGGTGCACTAAATGTCACCCCTGTGCAAATGACACCACGTCTGAGTGGCATGGGTGTGTGCCAAAAGTGACCCTGTGCGTATAGAACTGCACCAGATATATACAGCATGGACAGCCTTGACAGCAAAGGCTCAGTTGTTGTTGTTTTGTTGTCTGTGAGAGGAACGTCAAGTTGGCGAGTTGACAGGTTTCGAATCAAGAACGGGATGTACAGTATTTCAAAGATATTATGGCATTTCTTTACCTTTGCAGACATTTTATTGTAGTGATTTTCTCATACTATTTTGTATTACTACTAATACTAGTTATACTTATAGTCTACCAGCCCTCCTAGCAATCAACCGCGACGATTTTAGCGCGCTCGACATGACGCGCGGCCAGAGAGCCCTCCTGCGGGTCGCCCTTACCGCGACAGACGTTCCAGGGAGGCCTTGAAGGTGGCGCCACCGTGTCTGATGAAGGAACTAAGGTTATCAAATACCTGCGTGACATAGCAGCCGAGACAGAGTGTAGAATAGTGGCGTGTTTATATTCACACACTGCATGACATAACACGATGTGTGTACATATAACTGTGCGGCATTCAAACCTGAGTCGGGCCGAATGTAGATTTTTAAGATCAACGAAGATAGACACAATTTCTTGTCTCAATGCAGTTTCGAGTGCGACAATGTATCCACTCGGAGATGTATGTATTGGATACGATTCTTATTGTACACACAACGCCGCCAACATACCCCCCCCCCCCAACAGCCACCCACACACCCACACCCACCCACCCACACCCACCCCACCTCCGACACGCCCCGGCCAAAGCCTCCAGCTTCCTGCTCCACGCCCCATACCCCCGCGCCCTCCCTCCACGCCCTCCGGGTCCCGTTCCCCCCGCCTCCACCCGCGTCCCTCCTGGCCCTTTGCTTATAATATGCACGGTAAGCAGGTCCTTTCCGTCGTCCCCGCGCCCCGCGCCCCGCGGCCCCGCGCCCCGCGCCCCGCGCCCCGCGCCCCGCGCCCCGCACCCCGCGCCCCGCGCCCCGCGCGGCCCTCGCGCCCCTCGCGGCCCTCGCGCCCCTCGCGCCCCGCGTCCAGGCTCGATCCCTGAGCCTCCAGCGGCGGGCAACGCCCTCCCCCCCGGCGTAAACAACCGCCTGCCCCGGTCAAGGAGGCGGGCCGCCGCCCGGCACCGCCCGGGTGGCCCAGGGTCCGCGCGGGGATCAGCGGGCGCGTGCCGTGGAGGAGGGATCGGGAGGAGCGGGAAAGTAACCCTAGAAAAGTCGGTCTTGTTGAGAGCACTTGAAAAGACAAGTGGTGTAAGGGGCATGTGGGGATGGGGTGGGAGAGGGGTGTGTGAGTGTGCACTGGAGTGGTTTTGTAGCTGTGACCAGCTGTGGGGTGTGTGTGGGGGATGGGGGGAGTGATCACACTGTGTATGCGGAGGGGCCAGGTGAGTGTGTGTGTGAGTGTGAGTGTGTGAGCGTGCGAGTGTGTGAGTGTGTGACTGTGTGAGTGTGTGAGTGTGTGAGTGTGTGAGTGTGTGAGGCTGTGAGTGTGAGTGTGTGAGCGTGTGAGTGTGTGAGTGTGTGAGTGCGTGAGTGTGTGAATGTGTGAGTGTGTGAGTGTGTGAGTGTGTCAGGCTGTGAGTGTGAGTGTGTGAGTGTGTGAGTGTGTGAGTGTGTGAGTGTGTGAGTGTGTGAGTGTGTAAGTGTGTGAGTGTGAGTGTGTGAGTGTGTGAGTATGAGTGTGTGAGTGTGTGAGTGTGTGAGTGTGTGAGTGTGTGTACATAGTGTGGGTGGCTGTGATGGCATTTTTGGGTTCATGGCGTCAAAGGAAGTTAGCTCCAAGAATACAATTCTTGGCGGCCAACGAATCCCCTCCCTCTCCACCTCCCTTGCTATTCTCTCCACCCTTCCCTCTTTCTCTCCTCCTTTCTCCCTCTCATTCTCTCCTGTCCTCTCCGCCACCATCCAACTCCCCTCCTCCATCCCTCCCTCTCTCCCTTCCTCCATCCCTAGTCACCTCTTCTCCTCTCCACCTCTTCTCCGCCCCACCTCCCCCTCCCCACCTCCCCCTCCCCACCTCCCCCTCCCCACCTCCCCCTCCCCACCACCTCTCCACCTCGCGCACCTCTCCATCTTCCCACCTCCTCCCGGATATAAAGGAATTGGACAATGAAAGATGCATCATGGTTCCCCCACTCTCTTCATCATCACCATCATCATCATCATCATCAGTGGCGCCTGAACCAAAGCCCACCAAAGTAACACCTACATAACCAACTACTCGAGTTGGCCGCTAGGGGCGGGATTTCTAAACGATCCGGCTGACAGTGAACAGCAAACTCTGCTGCAGACTGACCGCCCAATCCACAACAAATTGATTAACCAGGCTAAATGTTCTTTATTATTAAAGTGAAAATCAATCTGCCGTCGGATGCCTTCAGTTCCTACGTGCAGCTGCAGGTTATGACGGGCCGGGTTTGGCATAATGTACTAAAAGTAAAACCTTTTATATAGAATTTTACTTTCCTTAGTCATAACTTTTATAATTATGACTATATGAGCTTTTTGGCTTCTTATGTGTCTTTTGTCACATATTTGATGGTATGCTTTTATAATTATACTCTGTGTAAAAACTACGTTTGGAACAAAAGGACAGAATACAAGTTAAACACTTATCACCATGAATATGGCCTTTGCACTGATGCGGCGTAAAACGACCACCAATCAATCAATCAAGGCAATGAGGAGGAATTGGCTGGAGCTGGTAGTAAGTAGTCCCCCTGAGTGCTGGTAGCAAATCACCCCACCTCCCCCAAACCAGACCAGCTCATTCTGGTCACATACACATTAGTGGACATAGTTGAACGTAGTGGAGGCTAACGTATTTGAACATAGTTGAACATAGTTGAAAGTAGTTGAATGTAGTCAAACGTAGTTGAACATACCAGTATCCATACTTCGTGGGTATGTTCAACTATGTTCAACTATGTTCAACTATGTTCAACTATGTTCAACTACATTCAACTATGTTCAACTACGTTCAACTACGTTCAATTACGTTCACTACGTTCAACTACGTTCAACTACGTTCAACTACGTTCAACTACGTTCAACTACGTTCAACTACGTTCAACTGCATTCAACTACATCCAACTACGTCCAACTACGTTCAACTATGTTCACCTACGTTCAACTACGTTCCCCTCCAGTACGTTCAACTATGTCCACTAACGTGTATGTGACTGGGCCTTTACCTGCTTTACCTCAAAGCTACACCATCACATGAATGCATAACCATTGGATAATGATCTACCTATCCAACGTACATACGGCGCACTTATTAAATATGTGTCGCTTCATGGAATCAACGCTAAGTCGATTTAATAGAACTTGTCACTACTGATGCCAGTGGTGTCCAGCATTTCAGTGTGTAAGTCCACATTTATTTTGCATCTTTTCACTTTTAATATTCCCAAAGGCACTCTTTTAAAATAAAAGTTACTTCAAATTAAGTCAAATGAAAAACATATTTGTCTGGCATGCACAAATAAAACTACACCAACATCTAACCCTTTAATTTAAGCTGCATAATCTCATGGAACTTGAAAGGATCAACTTTTCGAAACCAAAACAATGCATCTAAATTTGATCCTACATCTCCAACTTGGATACACTCATTCAGCATATATATTGAAGATTTGTGGTCCATGCTTCATGGGTATCTAGTTGTCTGCGTACACGAGCTTTGATGGCTATTTCAAGTTTGTACAGTTGTATGTGCACACCAAGCGGCATGGGTATCTAGTCGTGTGTACACCAGGCTGCATGATATTTATCCATATTAAAAGTTGAGTTGTCCAGTTGCCCGAGTACACCTAGCTTTATCCAGGCTACTATGGCTGCTTTGAGAACCAAGCCTCTTTGTTGTTGTTACTTGTTGTTCCCACTCTTTGGCTACAACTTCTACCGGGATTAAACAACAAGACACGCCGCCATTCGCACCGACTCTATTCAGCAGACGTGTTAGCCAGCACTCTGGTGTTTACCTACCTATCACCGCTACGAATAAACAGTTACACCCCCGCCCTCCCCGCCCCTCACTGGCCCCTCTCCGCCCCCGGGTGCGTGCGCACCAGGTCATGCACATGCGCCACCTCCAGGCAACTTACGGAAACAAGCGGCGCGAACGCCGCAGCTGCGCCGAGTGACGTACCTTAAAAGGCCGCCCCACACTCCACAACAATTTGAGTTGAAGGTGCACAGGCCGGTATCATTGGCCTGGTCCCGCTCGAGCTTCTCAGCCATTTATAGTAAAAGGTACTTCAATCTAAAAGTACAGTAGGTTATAAATGGAATAAACTCACACCAACAACAATAGTTTAAAAAGTGAGGTTTGCTTCCATCACCGAAGCGACGGGATTCAAATCGAATTCTCGCGTGGTGTGAGGCGGCCTTTAAAAGAAGATCTTGGGTTGTGCGCACCTGCGTGCGGGCATTGTATGCCGTCACTAACTAGCAACCGTTGTAATGGTGACAACGGAAAGGAAGATAGGAAGGCTGGTTCAGTATAGGCAGATGCCCGACCTAACATCTCCCCGCCCCCACCCCCCACGCCCACCACACCCCACCTTCCACATCCCTCCCCACCACCAGGTGCGGTGGCCAAATCGGTAGAGCACGAGCCTCACGTGCAGGAGATCGGGAGTTCAGTTCACGGCCGAGTCAAACCAATGACTTATAAAATGTATACTTGTTGCTTCCTAGCCTGGCACTCGGCATTAATAGGATAGGACAAGGACTGGTTAGCTCAGTGTCTGGCTAATGTGACTGCGTGGGATATCGGGTCATGGTACCTGGAGTGTGATTTCGCGGTGGGACAGCATTATAAAGTTGCACTGTTACAAGTCTGTACCCGTCCTGATATGACCGTAGATGTTTCCAGGACGTAAAACGCCAACAATCAACCCCTCCCCAACCACTATCCGCACCACTATCCTCAATCCATATACTCCACTCTACCCAATCTCCGCTAGCCACTACCCCCGCCACTGTAATGGTGTGTGTATTGTGTGTAATGTGTGGACTGTGTGGTGACAATGGTGAGAGATTTTGTGAATATTTTAACAACTCAGGGTTACTTGTAGAAAACGGTCTGGCCAAAGCCAGCCCTATTATCGACACATCTGCATGTGGTTGGAATTGGCCGAGACCAAACTCGCCTTGTGAGGAAATGAATGTGCATGTTTGTTTCGCCAACTTGTGACATACTACTACTGATATTATGCTAACGCTAAGAATAGTAAGATAGTATCAACTATCAATAGGTTATACCCCGTAAAATCGTGTAGTTTATACAATCCACTAGTAAACATATCGAATGGCTAATCTTTTGTTCTAACCTTGAATCTCTCAGTTCATGAATAGACGAACAAGGAAAACAAGTCTATGTAAGCGCCTCTCTGTTCATTCATACTCAAAGTGTAAATAAGTATCTGCAATGCATATGGCTGGAAGACCAATGCCTTGGCACGGAAAAGGTGTACATTTTCACATACAACAATTGTTGCTTCTTTTAGTTCACACACGACGGTCCATCCGGAAGACTAGTGCCTTGTCACTGAAAAAAGTGAACATTCTGGTGAATAAATTTTCACCAAAAATAGTTGTTTAAAGTTCAGATGTGATTTTACATTAAAGTTCGCATGGGACGGTCCAGCAAGAGCGTGTAAACCCCGACAGGGGGCGCTAATGACAAAGCAAACAAGACAATGCCCAGTCCACTGTGGGCGGTGGGCGCGCAACAACATTTTGCAATTTCCTTTTAATTCTTCGCGGCCGGCAGTGGCGGCATCTGGTGACAGGTTTTGTTGGCGCTCCTCCCGGCTCGACACAAAAACACCCTCATGGCCCTTTTACTGTCGGCGTGGTCGGGGAGAGGTCGGGGAAAGGTGGGGGAGATGGAGGGAGAGGGGATGAGGGAGAGGAAGGGGCGAGAAGAGTGAGGAGGGGAGAGGGGGAGGGGTGAGGAGGGGGGAGAAGGAGGTGGGAGGAGGGGAGAGGGGGAGGGGGGGTGAGGAGGGGGGAGAAGGAGGGGGAGGGAGGGGGAGAGGATGGGACAGGGGTGGGAGAGGAGGGGTAGAGGGGAGGAGGGGGGGAGGGGACAGGGGTGGGGGAGGGGTAGAGGGGAGGGGGGTAGGGGACAGGGGTGGGGGAGGAGGGGTGGAGGGGAGGAGGGGGGAGGGGACAGGGGTGGAGTAGGAGGGGTAGAGGGGAGGAGAAGGAGGGGACTGGGGTGGGGGAGGAGGGCTAGAGGGGAGGAGGGGGAGGGGACAGGGGTGGGGGAGGAGCGGTAGAGGGGAGGAGGGGGGAGGGGGACAGGGGTGGGGGGAGGAGGGGTAGAGGGGAGGTGGGGGAGGGGACAGGGGTGGGGGAGGAGCGGTAGAGGGGAGGAGAAGGAGGGAACTGGGGTGGGGGAGGAGGGCTAGAGGGGAGGAGGGGGAGGGGACAGGGGTGGGGGAGGAGGGCTAGAGGGGGGGAGGAGGGAGGGGCAGGGGTGGAGAGGAGGAGTGAGGGGAGGAGATTTGAGGGGAGGGGTGGAGGAGGAGGGGGAGGGGGAGGAGAGGGGGGGACAGGGGTGGAGGGAGGGGGGGAGGGGGAGGGAGGGGGGAGGGGGACAGGGGGGTAGGGGGGGGGGGAGGGGGAGGGGGGGAGGAGGGGGGACAGGGGTGGGGGGAGGGGGGAGGAGGGGAGGAGGGGGAGGGGATAGGGGGTGGGAGGAGGGGTGAGGGGAGGAGAGGGAGGCGACGGGGTGGGGGGGAGGAGGGGTGGAGGGGGGGAGAGGGGGGACAGGGGGGTGGGAGAGGAGGGGGGTAGGAGGGGAGGAGGGGGAGGGGGGAGGAGGGAGGGGGGCAGGGGTGGGGGAGGAGGGCTAGAGGGGAGGAGGGGGAGGGGACAGGGGTGGGGGGAGTAGAGGGGGGAGGGGGAGATGGGACAGGGGTGGGGGAGGGAGGGGTAGAGGTGGGAGGAGGGGGCAGGGTGGGGGAGGAGGGGTAGAGGGAGGAGGGGGAGGAGGGGACTGGGTAGGGAGGGAGGGGGTAGGGGAGGGGAGGGGGGAAGGGACGGGATGGGAGGGGGGGGTAGGGAGGAGGGGGACGAGGGGACGGGGGTGGGGGGAGGGGTAGGAGGAGAGGGGGGGGGGGAGGGAGAGGGATGGAAGGGGAGGGGGGAGTGGGAGGGGGAGGAGGGGACGGGGGTGGGGGAGGGGGGGACAGGGGGAGGGGAGGTGGGGAGGAGGGGGCAGGGCTGGGGGAGGGGGTAGGGGGGGGGAGGAGGGGCAGGGGGTTAGGGAGGAGGGGTCAGGAGGGGATGGGGGGTGGGGGAGGAGGGGTGGGGAGGGGGGAGGATGGACATGGGGTGGGGGGAGGAGGGGACAGAGGTGGGGGAGCAGGGGATACGGAGGGAGGGGGAGGAGAGGAGAGGATGGGAGAGGGGGGAGGGGTGAGGAGGGGAGAGGGGGGAGGGGGAGGAGGGGTAGAGGGGAGGAGGGGTGAGGAGGGAGTGTAGTGGGGGTGAGGATGGGAAGAGGACGCGTTGAGGAGGGGAAGCGGAGGGGTCAGAGGTGAGGTAGGTGTGAGCAGGGGGTGATGTGATGGGGGACGTGTGGAAGGGGTGAGGGAGGAAGGGTTGAAGAGGTGATGAAGGGGTGACGAGGTGAGGGACTGTGAACAAAGTGTGGAGGATGTGAGGAGGGTGGGAGGAGGGTGGGAGGAGGGTTGAAGGAGGGTGGGAGGAGAGTTAGAGAACACTGTGAGGAGGGTGTGAGGAGGGTGTGAGGAGGGTCTGAGCAGGGTATGAGGATGATGTGAGGAGGATGTGAGCAGGGTATGAGGAGGATGTGAGGAGGATATGAGGAGGATATGAGGAGGGTGGGAGGAGGATATGAGGAGGATGGGAGGAGGATGGGAGGAGAGTGAGAGGAGGGTCTGAGGAAGGGATGAGGAGGGTCTGAGCAGGGTATGAGGAGGATTTGAGGAGGATATGAGGAGGATATGAGGAGGATATGAGGAGGATGTGAGGAGGATATGAGGAGGATGTGAGGAGGGTGGGAGGAGAGTGAGAGGAGAGTCTGAGGAAGGGATGAGGAGGTGATGGGTCGAGGGGGGGGGGGGGTGAGGAGGGTGTGAAGAGGGGAGTGTTTGAGCTATTGGGCATGCCCCCCCACACACACACATATACTAACCCCCACCCCACTTCACCCCCATACACACTACCCCCCTCCCCCCGCTACCCACACAGCGTGCCCGTCACAATCGCGCGTTAGGCCTGAATGGCCGGGGACATTGGTTGGATTTTTGTGTACAAATTGAATGGCTTTGTTTGGGTCTCGGTAAGGCCGGCGGGAATTGGGTTCGTTTTTTGGCCGCGGCGCCGGGAGCTACGGAACATGGCGGCCACCGGACAGGGCGAGGGGGGAGGGGGGGTGTGGGGTGTGAGGTGTGAGGGGGCGTGCTGTATGGCTGTGGGATGTGGGGGGGCGTGCTGTATGGGTGTGGGGTGTGGGTATGGGGGGCCTGCTGTATGGGTGTGTGGTGGGGTGGGGGATGTGGGGTGGTGGGGGCGTGCTGAATGGGTGTGGGGGTAGGGGTGGGGGTGGGGTCTGGTGGGTGGGGGTGGAGGCATACGAGCGATTGGGTGGAGATGTATGGGTGCGGGGGTGCGGGGGTGGGGGGTGCGGGGGTGCGGGGGTGCGGGGGTGCGGGGGTGGAGGCTTACGGCGTTTGGGTGGAGATGTATGGGTGTGGGGGTGTGGGGGTGTGGGGGTGTGGGGGTGGAGGCTTACGGCGTTTGGGTGGAGATGTATGGGTGTGGGTGTGTGGGTGTGCGGGGGTGTGGGGGTGTGGGGGTGGAGGCTTACGGCGTTTGGGTGGAGATGTCTGGGTGAGTGTCAGTTATTCCCACAGCCCTCAGACAAGGCTGCCGACACAACCAACCCGTTAGAAAAAGTGTCGGCGGGCTGGGTGAAGGAAATGACCATACATTACATACATGTTTATATTTCACACTATGTTTGAATGAATAATGGATTACATCTGGTAGATTAATAGATTTTAAAACTTGAGTTTTTCTGATGCCGCCATCTTGTTGGTTTGTTGTTGCATTCTCTCAATTTCTGAACGTTAAGCCAATATAGATATAATACAGTCAATATAGATATATACATATGCGTATAAATTTTAGACTATATATATGATGTCATCATCGCCACCGACGGACAACAAGTTAGATATCAACTGTGCACTGGAACCACCATATCCAGAGTTAATTCCTACTGAAGCGGTGTTTGCTCGGATTTAAGCAGGGTTGTCATTCACCCCTATTCTCCATAGGTGTGTGGGTGGGGTGGGGGTGGTGGTGGGGGTGGGGGTGGGGGTGGGGGTGGGGTGGGGGTGTATATGAGTAGATGTAGGTGAGTGGGAGGGCGCGTGTGGTTTGGTCTAACTGTTCTGGGTGTGTGTGATGCGCGGGGATGTGTGGATGTGTGGACGTGTGGTTTGGTGTGTGCCTGTGTCCTGTTTTGGTGGCGGTGTGTGTGGTGTGTATGGGATGTGGTGTGCATTGATGTGTTTGGGTGTACATACATGCGGGTGCGTGGTGTGGGTTGTATGTAGATGTATGTACGGTTGGTTGGCTGGTTGGCTGGTTGTTGGAATTTTATGTCATGGCAACATCTAAGGTCATATCAGGGCGGTTACCGACTTGCGACTGGGCGCACTCATAGCGACTCTATATTGCTGCCCCACTGGGAGACCAGGCTTCCTCACACCTGATATCACAGTAGGTTGTGTAGGTTGTGTGTAGACATGTGGTGTGGGTTGTGTGTAGATATCTGTTGTGGGTTGTGTGTAGATATCTGGTGTGGGGTGTGTGTAGATATGTGGTGTGGGTTGTGTGTAGATTTGTGGTGTGGGTTGTGTGTAGATACGTGGTGTCGGATGTGTGTAGATGTGTGTGTACAGTATGGGTTGTGTGTAAATATGTGGTGTGGGTTGTGTGTAAATATGTGGTGTGGGTTGTGTGTAGACATGTGGTGTGGGTTGTGTGTAGATATCTGGTGTGGGTTGTGTGTAGATTTGTGGTGTGGGTTGTGTGTAGATATCTGGTGTGGGTTGTGTGTAAATATGTGGTGTGGGTTGTGTGTAGATATGTTGTGTGGGTTGTGTGTAGATATGTTGTGTGGGTTGTGCATAGATATGTTGTGTGGGTTGTGTGTAGATATCTGGTGTGGGTTGTGTGTAGATTTGTGATGTGGGTTGTGTGTAGATATGTTGTGTGGGTTGTGTGTAGATATGTTGTGTGGGTTGTGTGTAGATATCTGGTGTGGGTAGTGTGTAGATATGTGGTGTGGGTTGTGTGTAGATTTGTGGTGTGGTTTGTGTGTAGATATGTGGTGTGGGTTGTGTGTAGATTATGTGGTGTAGGTTGTGTGTAGATATGTGGTGTCGGTTGTGTCTAGATGTGTGTGTACAGTATGGGTTGTGTGTAAATATGTGGTGTGGGTTGTATACAGATGGGTATGATGTGGGTTGTGTGTAGATATGTGGTGTGGGTTGTGTGTAGATATATGGTGTAGGTTGTGTGTATATATGTGGTGTGGGTTGTGTGTAGATTTGTGGTGTGGATTGTGTGTAGATTTGTGGTGTGGGTTGTGTGTAGATATGTGGTGTGGGTTGTGTGTATATATGTGGTGTGGGTTGTGTGTAGACATGTGGTGTAGGTTGTGTGTAGATATGTGGTGTGGGTTGTGTGTAGATTTGTGGTGTGGGTTGTGTGTAGACATGTGGTGTGGGTTGTGTGTAGATTATGTGGTGTGGGTTGTGTGTAGATATGTTGTGTGGGTTGTGTGTAGATATGTTGTGTGGGTTGTGTGTAGATATCTGGTGTGGGTTGTGTGTAGATATGTGGTGTGGGTTGTGTGTAGATTTGTGGTGTGGGTTGTGTGTAGATATGTGGTGTGGGTTGTGTCTAGATGTGTGTGTACAGTATGGGTTGTGTGTAAATATGTGGTGTGGGTTGTATACAGATGGGTATGATGTGGGTTGTGTGTAGATATATGGTGTGGGTTGTGTGTAGACATGTGGTGTGGGTTGTGTGTAGATATGTGGTGTGGGTTGTGTGTAGATTTGTGGTGTGGGTTGTGTGTGAAAGACTGTGTTCTCCAATGGTGTGGTGTGGGTTGTGTCTAGATGTGTGTGGAGTGGGTTGTGTGTAGATATGCTTTGTGTGGATGTATTTGTGGTCTGGGTGTGTAGATGTGTGTGATGTGTGGTGTAGGGTGAGGGTGTCGTTTACTTCCGACCATGTCCCGTGGTTCAATGCGTGAGTTGTGCCCGAATTTACCTCATGGGGTTGTCTCATACTCAAGGTGCCTTCTTCAATCCACTACCCACACCCACACCCACACCCACACCCACACTCACCCCGCTGTATCCCACGTCGCCCGCTGCCTTGTGCTGATCCCTCAGGAGTATTGGTCACCACAGCCCAGCCTTTCCTTTTCCACAGTAACCCCCCCCCCCCCCCACACACACACACACTCTCCTCGGACCACCCCACCTATTATATCCGCCACTCAATTCCCTCCCCTTCCTTTAATAGAAATCTAATTCCCAAAATGAGCATTCAATCCACTGGACAAACTGGGGGCGGCGTGGTGTGAATGGACGCCGAATGGGGGCGCCACCGACCGAAACCATTACTTGGGCCGGGGCTTTGTGCGCGTGCGCGGAGAGCTTGGCCAGGGCGAGGGGGGCGGTGTATTTACACCCATTGCTACTTTCATCCAATTAACACTAACCTCTATAGGGCTGGGATTTGGCGCCCCCTGGCGGGGCCGGCCGTTGATACGCCCATTGTGCATTCGGCTGGTCCCCTGGCCTCTGCTCAGT
The DNA here is from genome assembly GCA_030323885.1 of Branchipolynoe longqiensis. NCBI lineage: Eukaryota > Metazoa > Annelida > Polychaeta > Phyllodocida > Polynoidae > Branchipolynoe > Branchipolynoe longqiensis. Next base: position 66,792,747 of record CM059194.1, on the reverse strand, counting down.
ACATAGCACTTTGGTCCCCCATCTTTTGTGTGCATGGGACTCCCTATATGGGTGTGAAAACGCAGGGGACCGGGTGGGCGGAGGTGGGTGGGGGTGGGCGGGGGTGAGCGGGGTGGGCGGGGTGGGTTTGGCGATGTGACTGGGTGGGGGAAGGGGGGGGGGGGGTACGGGGAGATTGGGTTTACAGGAGTAGCTGTCTTCAAAGGATGACGCTGCATGAAGGCTAAAGTTGTTCTGACAATATATTGATTTACTATAGATGGGAGGCCATCGCATTGCCTCAGCGCCCAAAACTATATATATACCAACATGTTTAAAGTTGTATTTTTAAAGTTGTCGTCCGAGATTTTTAAGTTTCTGCCCCCACCCCTTTGTTCTTAAAGATAAACATAGCAGTTTAATTGTTATAAGCTGGGAACTACTTTCACCCATCCCAAAGGTCAATGACCCTAGATACTGGAGTGAGTTAATCCAATATCCATTCTCCCTCTTTCTAGGTAAATCATAGAAAAATAATACATGACCATATAAAAACATTTTTAGAGTCTTCAAATTACCTAACCACCCAACAAAATGGATTTAGAAAAGACAGATCAACAACTAGGGCATTGGCCTCTCTTATGGATGAGTTATTGACCAACATGGACAAAGGTGAACTTACAATTGCAGTATACCTCAACATCAAACAAACTTTCGATACAATTGTCCATAGAATACTATTGCAGAAAATCCAGAAAGCAGGACTGGGGAAGAAAACCTGTATATTCATGACCAAGTACTTAACTAATAGGAAACAATGCACAAAACTTAATGACAATGAGTCAATCATTAGCCTAACGATTGACTCAAAACTGGAGGGTGCGGGCAGGATTTGACTCGATCAGGCTCGAATTACATGGTTCGAATTACATGACCTACCAAAATTGGAGGCAGGCACTCAACTCGTTCAGCCACCCCATGTGGGTCTGTAGTTTGTTTGTTTATTGTTGTTTTATGTCCTAGCAACATCTAGGGTCAAATCAAGACGGGTACCGACTTGTGACAGTACGCACTCATGACGACTTTATAATGCTGCTCCACTGGGAGACCAGGCCGCCAGCACCATGACCTGATATCCCACTCAGTCACATTATCCTAACACAGAGCTAACCAGTCCTTGCCCTATCCTAATAATGCCGAGCGCCGGGCTAGGAATTGACAAGTATCATTTCTTAAGTCATTGGTTTGACTCGACCAGGGTTCGAACCCACGATCCTACGATCTACCAACATGGGAGACAGACGCTCTAACCCATTCAGCCATCCCGTCTGGTTTTGGGTCTGTAGTAAAATGTTGATTTGTACTAGTACTACTTTGGTGGGGGGGGGGGGGGGGGGGGGAGGAGGAGAGGATCTGACAAAGAAGTACTCTTTGTATCGCCTTGACAATGTTGACAACTTTGGACGGCCCTTAGTATACCCTTCTGTGCTGCAACAAATGCGTAATATTAATAAGTCCACCAGTATCAGAGGTGGATGAGTGGAATCAATTCTACTTTTGAAAGTTTGATGCTTTCATCGGATCATGCAGCTTACAGACACGGGTTATAAATATTACCAGTATGCTTTATTGGAAATAACTGTACCAACTATTGGCTACACTATCAGTGCCACAAGTCTGTTCAGCAGAATAAATTTATCTACCTTTACCAAAATGGGACAAAAATAGACACATATTATCTAATATTGCAGTATGGTTGGCTGTAAGTAGCTGTAAGCAATGAAATATATAGCATTCATCGCACACATCACACACAACATGACAAGGTGCTTACATTCTAGAAATGGGATTCCCGATTCCCGATCAACGATGTGCCATCCCCAAAGTCGGCTAGTATCCGCCTGGCGGTGCAAGCCCGCCTATAGACCTATTTCAATGTTTGTAAACATTGTGTATGCGTGCGCAGCTCGGCTGCAGAACGAATGCACACTGCCACTGAGTTTGCCAGTATGTGCAGTGCAAAACGTTTATTTTATTAAAAATTAATAGAAATGCACAACCCTAACCGTATAAATTTAATATAATCTATTCGTTGAATATGTTTTCTATATGTGTACCAAGCAGTTTGTTTCTAAGTGGTGTAGTTTTAGAGATATTTCACTTTTTCTGTATGAAGATTGCTCACGGCCATTGACAATGCACTGGCACTGACACTCAGAATATCCCAACTTTCACTATTATTTCCTGTTTTTAATACTTTCAGCGTAAATTGCTCTTAGGTTACATTAAATACTTTAGATCTTCCTCTTCAATCCCGCATTAAGGTATTTTTAATCGATCAAATGAAAGCTTTTAAATTTATTTTACAAAAATAAATGCTCCTCATAGACATAGCATTGCCGTATTTTACCCTTCGCGGGCAGTTTGCTGGTACGCGCTGTGCAAAACGTCGATTTTATTCAAAATTTATAGAAATCCAGAACCCTGACCATATCAATTTAATATAATCTTTTTGGTAAAGATGTTTTCTATCTGTATTCCAATCAGTTTGTTTCTAGGTGTTGTGGTTTTAGAGAGATTTCACCTTTTTTCTATGAAGATTGCCCAGAGCCATTGAGTTTACAGTGTGACCGGATATTGTCCTGCAGCCAAACAGCGTGCGCACTGACCTAAATACATGTGCTGACGTCATATGAAATTGGTCAATAGCTCCTCCTGTGGTGTGTGTGTGGTGAGTCGGCTTGCTTTAGTGCGTGGGCGTCCCGCTAGGCGTTCCATTTTGAGGCCTCACCCAAAGCGCAGTGGAGGGGACCTATATTGAAAACGAGGCTGTCTGATTTCCATGGAACTCTTCCAGGATCTATCCCCCTCCCTCCTCAGCTCCCCCTCCCCCGCCACACACACGCGCGCACGCGCACACACACATCGCGGGCACCGCGTGCCACTCCATTGTAGTTAGTGGTGATCGTGCAACTCATTACGCTGACTGTCGCTGATTTTCACTTGACTGTTAAAAAAATGACCCCCTCTCCCCCTATTATACGTGTATACGCTAACACATTTACATCCCCTCTCCCTCCCCCCCCGCTCCGTTCCCCCGCCCCCCTCTCTCTCGTTCTGTATATAGATAGGGCAGGCAAGCTGTCATGCATGGCTAGGAGGAATATACAATTGTAGAAAAATCACATGTATTATTTATATTAACATAATTGATTAAGTCTAGCTATGTGTATACATGAGACTTATCGTGTAGAGTTGGGAATAGACCTTTTTTAAAAAAATGAGATCCCTTTCATTACGTATATTTGCATAATAAATTATACAATACATATATGGTACGATAGCTATCATGGAGAGGTAGGAATGAACAATTATGAGATAACCGTATTCATTATTTATATTTACATAATAAATTATACTATATATATACATATATATTATATATAATCTATTATATACATATAATTGCTCGGAGAAGTATTTATTATTTATTAGTGTCGATTCTACTCGACTGAATATTGGCCAATCGCCATCGTCCGCTGTCCCCTGCTGCGTTGCTGCGGCGCTCGACGCGGCCCGATCTGGTTTGAATCTTCACTTGCCTCCAGTGTTTTGCTTGGGAAGGACCACAGTCTACCTGCTACCTGTGGTTCCTTTGTTCTACCTGGCTACCTTTTGTTACACCTGGGGCCAGCGGACGACTTCAGCTCTGATATTACCTTTCGCTGGTGACCAGACGGGATGGCCGAATGAGTTAGAGCGTCCGTCTCCTGTGCTGGTAGATCGAGGGGTCGTGGGTTCGAACCCTGGTCGAGTCAAACCAATGACTTAAAAATTGATACTTGTCGCTTCCTAGCCAGGCGCTCAGCATTATTAGGACAGGGCAAGGACTGGTGTGCTCAGTGTCAGGATAATGTGACTGAGTGGGATACCAGTTCATGGTGCTGGCGGCCTGGTTTCCCAGTGGGACAGCACTATAAAGTCACTATGAGTGCGCACTGTCACAAGTCGGTACCCGTTCTGATATGACCTTAGATGTTGCTAGGACGTAAAACAACAACAAACAAACAAACAAACCTTTCGCTGATCAGCAATAACAAGGACGATCGCACCTGAATGACAAATTAACGGTACTGTGCACATAACTAAACCTTATTTTAGCGTTTTAAAGGGACAGCGGACGACTGAAGCAAATTAATTTCAGCTTGTCCATTTTCAATCCTACACTGATCACTATTGAAAACGCTTGATATTTGCTTTTATAACATTCGATCGTGCTGAAACTGCTTAACTAGTCGGGCCAAGTGACGACTATATCGGTCGAGTTCAAGGTTTCATAGATTAATTGCACATTTATATCGTTATCGGCGAATCAGTCCAGCATCAATTTGAATCTCGTCCGATCTTTAACGGTCGATCACCATTGATCGCCCGATCAGGCAACTTCATTGATATCTACTATAGCTTTGTCTAGGGAAATCGGACGACGGAAGCAAAATGGTTTCATATTGTCGACTTTCAACATATTCTCTACTGACCATTATTAAATACGCTTGAAAAAAGATCGATTAAACTCATCCGACCTGTAACGGCCAGATCGGGCCAACGGACGAGTTCGTTTCGAATTTAACGGTCGATTCGCATTGAGGAGGCCTGATCGGGCCAACGGACGACTTGTGTATATATATATACACATATATACAACGGTCGATTTCGTCATTGACCCCTAATCGGGCCGACGGACTGATCGACTGGATCGACTTATCGGGCCAACGGACGACCATGAAAAACTTTGCCTAACGGACGACCGAGGGATCGTGTTACAGTCCGTACACGAAGTACGACCAAGATGGCCACTGCGAAGACAAAAGACGATTCGGGCCAAGATACGACATCGGTCGCGGACTTTTCGTACGACGACAAGGAGGAAGCTGTGAAGAAAGCAATTGCTGAGCTGGAGGCAGAGCTGAGATTGCAAGACTTACAGGACAGGTTGAGGGGGCTGGAAATAGAGAGGGACAGGAGGAGATCCGGTCGACCACTCGCTCGGGATGAACCTCAGCGCGAAGACAACACGGAGAGGTGCGAATTGGCTAAGGTCACTCGTACAGCTCCGGATGATTCAAGATCAGAAGTGAAGACGAGGGACAACGAAGACGACGGCCATTCTTCATACGGCCGTTCGCATAGACGCTCAAGGGACGCCGGACGACGACGCCGGACGACACGATCGCGGAGTGATAGCAGCGCTTCCAGACGAAGACGGAGTAAGTGGTCTCTCAAGAAACACACTTTGGGGGGAAAGGACTTGAGGAAGCTAAACGGTTACGAACTGATTAACGCTAGCGCCTCCTGGTGCCTTACCTTACCGGACCTGTCCGTCCAAGACTATAAGGCGTTCTTGCAACATCTTAAGTTCGTCACCAATCGCGCGAGGGATGATCACTACAAGGACGTAGCTCATGTCGAGTACGATTTGGAGATCAGGAAGTTGGCCGAGACATTGGGGTTCGCTGCATTCGCGTCGAAATACCAAAGCGAAAGCATGTCACACTACAGTGACCAGAACCGTAGGCAACGGAAGAGCGGCTACGGAACTTCAACGGCATCCAGGAGAAAATCGCCTTCGGGACCTGGGAAGCGCTCCTGCTATGCCTGGAACTCCGACGCTGGATGCGACCGCAAGGAAGACGAGTGCAGGTTCAGGCACACCTGCTCGAAGTGCGCCGGAAAGGGGCACAAATGCTATAAGTGCAAAGAGTGACTTTGTGGGGAAGAGTTCACAAGACTTGCCGGGGCAAGTTCTGTGGCAGCGGAGCACGAGCCCTCGAGCCGACATAAGATAGGTGTTTTGATCGGGGACTCGGTTGACAGGGAGTCTGTCATTAGGGGGGTCGATGTTGACAGGGAGACTGTCAACAGAGATGTTGCCGAACGGAGGAGCAGCAACTCATGCGAGGACACATATACATCGACCGACAACGCCGCGGAGAGCGGCGGCACCGTTCATGACGGGGAGATACGAGTGGACCTTAATGAGGACATGGTTGTCAATAATGACATTGCAGACGGAGGGGTGATTGACACTCGAGCCGATGGTCGCAGCGACAAAATCGGGCCCATCGATACCATTACTGATAGTTTTTCTTCCAATGTACAGGAGGGACGGGTTGAGAAACTTACATTATGGGGCACTGTTAATATAAAGGATGCCGAGGGTCGTTTACACATTCGGGATGTGGGAGATCATATATGGGTCTCGCTTTCCGAGCGGATAGATGGTGACAAATTCCAATTTGAAGTATATCGATCATGTTTTGAGGGCAATTGTGACTGTACCCACTTTATTGAAGCAAACCGCTCCCAGCTGAAGCCTTGTAGATTTGTTGTAGAACTATTCTTCAGGGGGGATAACGATCCCGACACTATATTTATATTGCTAGGAGTGGTATTCGGGTTCAGGGTAATAAATGATGAGTGTGTTACCTCCTATAACACCAGGGAGAGGAAGGCTAGGAACAACTGGGAGCGCGAGATAATTTTGAGAAGTTTCACGCAGAGCTAGCCGACGGGAATATATCCAGGGTCCTTGACAAGCCTCAGTGCACACATTCGGTCTTTGTCGTACCAAAAGACGATGGCGGTGGTAGAACCGTCGTCAATTGTAGCAGGCCGAAAGGGAATTCTGTCAACCACTACACACAGGGCATAGCCACTACCTTCAGCTATAAAAGCATTGATAACGTTACTGATTGCATGGAGAGATATGATTTTCTATCCACCATAGACATTAAGGATGCTTATAGAGCTGTCTCCATTCATCCTTGCGACAGACCTCATCAATAGACTTAGCATGGGCCTTTCCTCTAGCCCTTACATATTTTCTCAAATATCAGACTTTATTGTAAGATGTGCTGTAAGGGAGGGCGTTACTCGAGTCATTAATTACCTCGATGATTTCTGTGTCTTAGGTCAGAGTGAGTTTGAGGCCATGAGGGCCCAGAGGTTAGTGCTAGGCATTATCCGCAGGTTGGGGTTTTATGTCAGCTATAAGAAGGTGAGCAAGGCTGGATGGAGAGTTCGGTTCCTTGGAATCATCATTGATTCATACAATTTGGAGCTCACCCTTCCGATAGATAAGTTGGATAAAATGAGACGGACACTTCTAACAATGAGGGATCAGAAGAAAGCTTCAAAGAGGGATCTCGAACAGGTCGAGGGAATCCTAGCCCACTGTGCAAAGGTGATCAGGGGCGGGCGAACCTTTACTAGGAGGATATTTGATATGTCAGCAGCACTCAAGGAGGGCCACCATAGGGTTAGGCTAACTAAGGGGGTACTCGAAGATCTCGAATGGTGGATCACATTTTCCGCCCAGTTTAATGGCAAGGCAAAAATTCTGGGTCGGTTTGCCCCCCTCATTGCCTCCTACAGTGATGCTTCTGGATGGGGTCTGGGTGCTCTTCACGTTAACGACTGGCTGGTCGGCTCTTTTGTTGAGGCCGACGATAGATTGCTCACTGGCTACGTGGGTCACCATCAGGTTAGTCCCAGGGCCATGTAGCTGCCTCCCATATAAATATTAGGGAGATGGCTGCGGTCTATGCCGCCTGCGAGAGGTGGTCACATAAGTGGGCTGATGCAACTGTTGTGATGGTTACTGATAGTGCTGTCGTTCAGGCTGCCCTGAGCACAGGCAGATCAAGATCTGGCGGGATCATGTATTATCTCAGGAGATTGTTTTGGATGGCGGTGAGCAGGAATTTTGAGTTCAAGTCTGTTTACATTCGTAGTAAGGATAATGTGATCTGTGACTCCCTGAGCCGCCTCGACGACAGTGCTAGCAACACCAGGATTTTAGAAGCTGACCCGGAGGGTTTGCTCTGCTGTAGGGCTAAACTTTTTCCTACTCTGTTCTCTTACAGAAAGGTCTCATCTGAGAAGGGAGCAAAAGAGCTTTCAGGAGCAGTTCTATGCGCCGAACTCGATAACAACAAGGGCTGTCCAAGTCAAGAGATACTTGGCCTTTGTGGAGACTTTTAGTTCTACTCGTGCTCCTTTTCCATGTTCGGATGAGCAAGTCGCCCTGTATGCAACTTGGCTCGCCCGCTCTATGAAGCATAGCTCAATCACTAATTACCTGAGCGGTTTAAACTATTTTCTAAAACAGACTGGGGCTCAGCCAATTGACTACAACAGTTTCATTATATCTTCTACTCTGAGGGGTATTAAGCGGGTCAAGGGTGATGCCCCACGTCGGGCCAGGCCCCTTCTTCCTTCTATGATGAGGAAGATATTTGCTATGCTGCGCTCGTCCCCGGGCCATACATCGTGGAGAGCGGCTATACTGGTGTCCTTTAGAGGCCTGCTGCGGAAGGCGCAGGTCACCCTCTCGGACTCAACGCTTTGGAGGGGGGATTTCAAAATTTTTGACTGGGGCATGGTCATAACGATTAGAAAAAGTAAGACCATTCAGTTCGCTGAGAGACTATTGGAAGTCCCCGTTGCTCGATGTGCCGATCCAGGGATGTGCGCAGTCCACTGGGTTGAGCTGCACTTCGCCCAGCTTCCCACTGGACCCGGAGAGGAAGCATTCAGGCTTCCTGATGGGTCGGGCGGCTCTACGCCAATGACATATGCTATTTACCAGCAGACTCTAAAGACCTTTGCAGCAAGGGCAGGTCTTGATTGCGACGACTTATCATCACATTCACTTCGCCGAGGTGGCTGCACCTTTTTAGCCTTATGTGGGGCCACGGTAGAGGAAATTAAGGTACGGGGGGACTGGGCATCCGACACAGTTTACGCATATCTTAGAACCCCCTTATCTGTCCGGATTATGGACGACATGAGGGTGGCAGCCACCTTGTGCTCCGAGACGGCTTGATTGGTTTGGGTGGGAGTCGTGCGGCTCCCTTTGGCATTTATCGCTCAGCCCGGTGTCGAATAAACGAACCAACCCAATCAATCTGTCTCTCTCGTCAATTCGTAGGGGAGGCTTATATTATATATAATCTATTATATACATATAAACGCTCGGAGAAGTATTTATTATTTATTAGTGTCGATTCTACTCGACTGAATATTGGCCAATCGCCGTCGTCCGCTGTCCCCTGCTGCGTTGCTGCGGCGCTCGACGCGGCCCGATCTGGTTTGAATCTTCACTTGCCTCCAGTTTTTTGCTTTTTATTAGGTAGGGCATTTATCGCTCAGCCCGGAGTCGAATAAACAAACCAACCCAATCAATCTGTCTCTCTCGTCAATTTGTAGGGGAGGCTTATATACATATATATATACATATATACATACATACATGCATACATACATATATACTCCATGTATGTACGTGTGTGTGTAGTATGAGATATATCATGCAGCTGGACGTAGTCAGTTGTGGGAAGATGATATTCATTCATTATATTTCCATAATTCAAAACCAGACACAGATAAACTTTTTTGGGCTAATAAATTTATTAATCTGGCTTAATACATTTTTACACTAGCCTGTTGGCCTACACCTTTGTGAACATTATTATATACGCTTTTACTCAATAATACAATTGAGTCTATTAGCTTTTATTAGTCTATTTGCTCAGGTAGTACAACCTAAGTCATTTTCTAATATACTATTCATTACTTATGTGCAGGGAATATCAGAATCAATTATTATGTATCATAATTTCATTACTTATATGCAGGTCATCTCAGTAATTGTATATTTTCATACTCCTATATGATATAGCTTTAAATTTTCTCTATTCATTTCTGTAATGAAAGCTTGAAACAGAAGACATGATGAAGCAGCTACAGTAGATCACGGTCACACAAACAGCTCACATCTGGCACACTCAACCACTTTTTTGCACTTTCACCTCTCACAGCAACATTCATTAAATTGCACAATTGGATCATCATCTCTCAGCTCTCAAGCATGAAAGCTTGACTGGCTGATGGGTGAGTGGATTGGACAAAATTCCACTGCAGTGTCAACACTCCGTATATGACAGCGGCCAGGTAAGAACTGAACTGTACTCGCATTCCCTACCGGAAGTTAACTCGGTCCATAGCAACGCATGCTCCGAACGGTATCTATGGTATTTATCATATCAAGCCCGTAGTCAGGTATTATGAATTATGCATGTTTCCGGCAACATGGACAATTCAAAACCAGACACAGATAAACTTTTTTGGGCTAATAAATTTATTAATCAGGCTTAATAAATTTTTACACTAGCCTGTTGGCCTACACCTTTGTGAACATTATTATATACGCTTTCACTCAATAATACAATTGAGTCTATTAGCTTTTATTAGTCTATTTGCTCAGGTAGTACAACCTAAGTCATTTTCTAATATACTATTCATTACTTATGTGCAGGGAATATCAGAATCAATTATTATGTATCATAATTTCATTACTTATATGCAGGTCATCTCAGTAATTGTATATTTTCATACTCCTATATGATATAGCTTTAAATTTTCTCTATTCATTTCTGTAATGAAAGCTTGAAACAGAAGACATGATGAAGCAGCTACAGTAGATCACGGTCACACAAACAGCTCACATCTGGCACACTCAGCCACTTTTTTTGCACTTTCACCTCTCACAGCAACATTCATTAAATTGCACAATTGGATCATCATCTCTCAGCCAAATTTGGAACAGGAAAGATGATGATCCTACATACACTCATGTTTATTTACATAATTAAACACAATATCGGATTTCCAGCCCCCAAGCGTCTTTATGCAATCAATGGGCATGCCAAGTCGTGCATACTCCTGAGCTCCCCCTCGACGTAGACTGTGACCCGTCACCAATGGCCACCAGGGAAGTCTGCTTGCTTTCAATGCTAGTTGCATGCATTTGGTGAACACTACGGCCGTCAGTGGCTCGCCGTTTGTCATCATGAAGGCTGGGGCCTCCTCATGTGCAGGGGTCAAGCGAATGTACTTGGACCAATTACGTACTGGGCAGTAGTCTTGACTTGTCCCAGTAGGTATTTCAATGCTGTTTACATCCTCAGGTCTATGAGTAGTTTTAGTGCTCCTAACTGTTATAGTTAGGTGTGTTGCGTGTGCCGTGATGTCCTTTCTGAGCAGCATATGACCGTCATCTCCGGATACCTCGGAATAAAATAAATTAGACTGTCTTAATAAACAAAGATAACCTATTAATAATGCAACAATCAACACAAGTCCATTATCTTTAATTTTCTTAAATTTTTTGATCATCATTTTAATATGCTTAATCTTCAATGGATACGCTCTATTTACAGTATTATTTTTTAATTTACATATTCCAGCTTTAATTAATGTCATAGAGTAACAGTCGAATGATTCTGTACTTCCTCTCATTAACCTTATCCAAGTTCTTGCTCCGCTCATATAATTTTTTACTGCACCTTCCGACTTTAATCTATCATTTAAGTATAAAGCATATAACATTACCGTCTTCATTTTGGGTTTCTTAGGACTGTCTCCAATATTATTGCAAAACATTAGATACTCCCTAAATTGTACCCTTTTATTTCTCCAAGTCCCCTCTGCTAGTCCTGCCGAGAAGTACACACTTAGCCTATGTACTAATGCCCGCCTACGCTCTGCAAGTTCATAAAGCCAAAAAAGAAAATTATCAACCTGCAGACAACAGTTATAATGATATATCTAATACCTGCTCGTCAAAAGAAACATGTATTTTAGTCAACAATTTAGTTCGACACAAGTCGTCAGCAATTAATCGAAACTTATTATCAAAGAACAACCTACTTAAGGCATCTGCTAGCACCAGGTCCTTTCCCGACTTGTGAACTACCTGTACCACACAAGTATAAGTGGCCGCGAACCTCCAAATCTTGCGGGCACAGGCGCACAAGACAGGATCCTTCCCAGCACCAGTAGACAGCACCTGTTGGGAAGCAGCATTATCCGTATTAATGATAATTTGATAATTATGCGGATCAGGAGGAGATACATTTTTCAATGCTACTACTAAATTTACGGCCTCTAATTGAGCAATGTGGAAACCTTGTGACAAGAATTTTGAAGAATACAATTTTGAATAAAAATGTGTTGGACTGAATGCACCCCCACCAATCAATGAAGAATCACACTCAATGATCCATTTTCTGTCAGGTAAGTGCTGCAACAAAACTAGCCTGTTATGACCTTCTGAAAAACGTAAAAACCAACTTATATCCCTCAACAAATCAACTGTAACTTTAACTTTTCCTATAAAGGGTGTACCCCGAAGAAATTCCAAAATTCTGTTCATAAAGACTCGCGCAGACATTACACACTTAGAAATAAATTGTAACCTCCCGACTAATCTCTGCACATTTTTACGAGTAACATCCCTACCAACAATCCATTTTTTACATTCCAACAAAATATCTAATAATTTTTCATCAGGGATACGTACGTACAAATTTTTTGAATCTATCTCATACCCTAACCAAATCAAATTTTGAGTAGGAGGAACACATTTTTTAACTGACAATTTAAGGCCTAAACATGTAGTCAATTTAATTATGTAATCATATGCCTTTTGTGCCTCAATCAAAGAACTTTCTACCCCAACAAAATCGTCTAAAAAGCACAAAGTAAAAAATCCCATTTTTCTCATTAAATATACTACTGCAGCGGTCGTACGAGGCGCAAGCCATACTGGAAGTCCGACAACCGAACGGCAGAGCAATGTCAAAATAATAGCTATCCTGTACTTTAATTCCAAATAAAGGCACACTTAAGGGGCAGGTTCTTAATTGTCTGTACGCCCTTGCGAGGTCAATAGACCACATAAAACAATTTTTTCCAACTTTAGTGATCTCCTTAGCCAATGACATAATTGTTGGCAAATTATATTTATACGGCTCACCCTGATAAAACCCTTTATTAATCCCAGAATTTACACTATGCCCCTTTTTCGGATAACTAAGATCTACAATTATTCTCCGTTCATCAGTAGACTTTTTGGGGCGGGTCATAATCGGGCTAATTTGTGCCCACGGACAAAAAGGAGGATCACTAAAGGGACCTATCAATGCTTCATGGAGTAATTCAGTCTTTACATAATTATCAATCCAAAATAAATCTTCCTTAGACTGAGCATGGTTAAGTAAAGTTGGAGTTGGCGTAAAAGAACCTGTAAAGTTAGCTGGCCAACCGTATTCTAGGAATGCTATGATCTCCCTATCTTTATAATCCATCAATAACGCCTTCCAGTTATGAATAAACAAACCAGACGGTACAGGAACTTTAGCAGATAAATAATTGGGTAGTCCTGTGGACCTAACTCTTTTAAAGATGTTCGCGTAACTGAACTCCATAGTACACATATTATTTAATCGAGGCCACGTACGTAAAACATAATCCATACATTCAAATGGAGATTTATCACAGAACGGCTTTATATCGTCATCGAAAACTTTTGGATCAATTAAATCGTCAATAACCGTAACCTCTTCACCAATTTTAACTGATTTATCAACATTTGACTTTAACGACGAAACTGCTGTTAACGGGTAAGTTACAGAGGAAACAGGAATAACTTTTGTAATTAAATTCTTATTAGGGAGACATGTACCAATCTCACTCCCTTTATTAGTAACTATGCAGTTGGGTGAGTTCAACTCGGAACCCCTGGTATGAACAACATTACCATATTCAGTGTCACTAGGAACACAAGGTGGATCCATAAGATCCGAGTTACTAATAGAACGACATCCCTTCTCAATCTTTACCACACCAGGCCGAACCGGTACAACAGTAACATTAACTATATGACTTGGCAACTTCGAAAGAAAAGATTGAGACGGCTTGTCAACAGAACTATCAACCACGTCAGCGACCGGGCTAACAGATGGCTTTTTAGAGTTGCAACAGTCAGATTCATGCACAGAGACACAGTCCATAATATCAATATTCGAATCAGCCGAGTGGCATTCACCGAATCTGTCCAATATAATCAGTCCATTTTTAAGTGTATCAGACACAGAGACTATTGTATTAAGATGGCGCGGAGACGTGTCAGTTGTTTGTCGGTCTCCATGACAACAGCGTCGATCGAACCCAGTCGGTGTCGAAGACAATGTCAATGGTGTCTGATGTGACGCCGTACCTACATTTATTAAATCGAGATCTCCCACATTCTTATCTACTTTATGTAATAATGTCCGCTTTGATAGATTAAACCATTTGTACTGGGAATGTTTTACCAATTTTGAGTACTCAATATCAAACTTACATCCCGAATCTGTATTTTTTCGAAAATGTCGTGTGGCACCCCCCAATGGATTATTTTGAAACTTTAAGTTTGTATATAACAACCTAGATGGCGTATGCCGTCCTTTCCGCAATTTTGACTGAAAAACCTTAGTAATTTTTATCGGGGGACATTGAAGGATACGTTTTGAACGTTCAGATTTGATACCAGAAAAATTTTGACTAATATTATCACAAAACTGATCAGAGCGGACCGGGGAACAAGAAACGTGAGAAGATAACGATACATTATTAGGCCGACACGCCACCATCAAATCAACCGCACCGACCTGAATCTGACCAACTCCGACTGGGTCAGATGATGATGACTTGACAGAGGCGCCATCTGTAGAGGTGGAACTGAAGCACATCATCGGATCCGCAGCTGTACGCACTGTATCCAGGTTATCAGCAGTCACCGGCCAACTGCTAACTAAAAATTCTTTGTACGATTATTATCTTCGTTACCCAGATCTTTAGCGTGTTGCTTGGTCTTACACTGAGGAAAAGCTGAGGAAAAAGCATTCACACAAGGAAATGGACTGTAAGTTACAGTCCATTTCCTTGTGTGAATGCTTTTTCCTCAGCTTAAAGGCGCAATAAGAGCATATATGGACAAACTTACTAACACCTTCACCATGATCCCCAGTGTAACCGCAAGTACCACCTCTGTTCCATATAATACAGGGCCTAGCATCCACCCCTTTTTTATATTCTGTTGCACTTGACCATGAACTTGTTTGTGCAGAATGCTCCAATCTTTTGCCCAGACCGCAAATATCTCTCCTAACCTCTACAATCTTTCCTTGATCATCCCATCCATTAGGCAACCGCTTGTCGGCAATCATATTGAATATTTTTTCACTATATTTAAGACATGTCTGCCATGAATAGTTCTGTGCCATATCCAAAATGGTATCTACATGCTCATCCAAATGTCGTTCCCATCCTGCCGGAACATCTCCCCGTTTGACCATCCTACGTATAGCTGCCAAGTACTCAAACCAGGTAGCCTCACCTTGTTGCACTTTTCCCTTCTTCTCATTACGTATTATGTATTATCACAAAACTGATCAGAGCGGACCGGGGAACAAGAAACGTGAGAAGATAACGATACATTATTAGGCCGACACGCCACCATCAAATCAACCGCACCGACCTGAATCTGACCAACTCCGACTGGGTCAGATGATGATGACTTGACAGAGACGCCATCTGTAGAGGTGGAACTGAAGCACATCATCTGATCCGCAGCTGTACGCACTGTATCCAGGTTATCAGCAGTCACCGGCCAACTGCTAACTAAAAATTCTTTGTACGATTATTATCTTCGTTACCCAGATCTTTAGCGTGTTGCTTGGTCTTACACTGAGGAAAAGCTGAGGAAAAAGCATTCACACAAGGAAATGGACTGTAAGTTACAGTCCATTTCCTTGTGTGAATGCTTTTTCCTCAGCTTAAAGGCGCAATAAGAGCAGATATGGACAAACTTACTAACACCTTCACCATGATCCCCAGTGTAACCGCAAGTACCACCTCTGTTCCATATAATACAGGGCCTAGCATCCACCCCTTTTTTATATTCTGTTGCACTTGACCATGAACTTGTTTGTGCAGAATGCTCCAATCTTTTGCCCAGACCGCAAATATCTCTCCTAACCTCTACAATCTTTCCTTGATCATCCCATCCATTAGGCAACCGCTTGTCGGCAATCATATTGAATATTTTTTCACTATATTTAAGACATGTCTGCCATGAATAGTTCTGTGCCATATCCAAAATGGTATCTACATGCTCATTCAAATGTCATTCCCATCCTGCCGGAACATCTCCCCGTTTGACCATCCTGCGTATAGCTGCCAAGTACTCAAACCAGGTAGCCTCACCTTGTTGCACTTTTCCCTTCTTCTCATTACGTATTATGTATTTGTGTGGAACTAGTTTGAATGTTTTTGAGCGTCTAACTTTTTTACCAGCATACCGTATCAAATCACGCATTACGGAATCATCACTATCAGAGTCCACATCAACATCTGAGGCATTTCTTTTACATGCACGACTAGAACAATAAGAATGGCACACTTTACCTTTCGTCGTGCGTATAGCAGATTCAATATTACACGTTTTCGCCGGACGAACCGCCAAACTTGTTGATGTGCGAAGAACCGTTGCAACTGAGTGTCCCGTGACGTCATCATTTGAATCGGCCGGTCCGTCCGGCTGATCTATATAATGTCTTCCATCTTGAGTTGACTGTTCCAGACTCCTGATACGCTCCAGCAGCGGCTCTTGCGCCGTAGCCAATTTTAAATCCAGTAGCCCAGCTATATCATCCAATGTTGGGATTCCAGCAGCCTTTGACGTCGACGGTAACGGTGAAACGGACTCCAAGTCCGCCATCTTCAATTTCGTATTTGATATCCAATGGCTAACTGGAATACTGGCTCGTACTTCTTCATCTGAACCACATCCTGACGATTCCATCGATCTCAATAACGCCTTGGAATACCGTCCGACAACACTCTTAACCCTGTGGACCTTTGGCATTGTAATCACAAAATTCCACTGCAGTGTCAACACTCCGTATATGACAGCGGCCAGGTAAGAACTGAACTGTACTCGCATTCCCTACCGGAAGTTAACTCGGTCCATAGCAACGCATGCTCCGAACGGTATCTATGGTATTTATCATATCAAGCCCGTAGTCAGGTATTTTGAATTATGCATGTTTCCGGCAACATGGACAATAATATAATATACAATGCATACACCGAGGGGGCGCTTAATAGAAGAGTTCCCATCCACCGCAGGCCGCTCACCCACCTCCGGGGACCGCACATACCAAATACATGTACATAGGAATACAAGTGAACATAGAGATGGACAATAGTAAGCAAACAAATCAGGGTAATTACATAACCAATAATACGCGCATAATGGTATTTATACATTCCATATTATGTAATATACATATAGCAGGAGAGTGCTCAGCTCGTAGTCGGACGTAAAACCCCAAATACACCAACCCCAGGCTAGGACGGAAAACCCTAATAAAGCAACCGAAACAAATCCCTGCCCGTCCTGATGTGACCCCAGATGTTGCCAGATCGTAAAACCCCATCACTACCATTCTCGTACTTGGCGATCTCTGCAACGGTTCGAATTGTCTTTCAGCACACCAGTGTTTTGTCGAATCCCCTCGATACCATCCTCGTCAGTCCACCCCCCCCCCCCACCCCACCCACCTCCACCCCCACAGCTCCCCGCCTCTCCCATCCCTCCACCACCCCTCCCCCCCTCCATCCTGCTCCCACCTCCCACCCCTCGCCCCTCGATCCCCATCCCACGGACCGCCCTCCCCTCAGCGCTCCGCCTCCCTACGTTGATCCTCCGCCTTCTCACCCTCCCCACCCACCTCAACCCCCACGACTCCGCCCCACCCGTCTTCCTTCCGCACCCATCCACGCCCCGGCACCCTCAACCCCTTCTCCTTCCCCCCTCTCTCCCTCTCTCCTCTCTCCTTCTCTCTCCCCCTCTCTCCCTTTCTCTCCCTGTCTCTCCCTTTCTTTTCAAATCTCTTTCTCCCTCTGTCTCCCTGCACCCTCGCCCTCTCACCCCCCCCCCCCCCTTCCCACCTGCCATGGTCCCCGCCCCCCCCCCTCCCTCACACACCCTCCCCCGCCTGTCCCCCGCTAGTTCCCCGGGGCGGGGCGGGCCCGTCGGCCGGTGTTGTCTCGTACGCTCCGCCGTTATCGGCCCCGAACACGGCCCGAGAGCGTATTAAATCGAGACGTGTCCGCCATCTTGTATATTTTGGTCAAAAGCGAGGCGTGCAATCTACACATAGCACGATAAGTGCTGCCTCAACAGCTTGTATCAACAGGGTATGTGTGTGTGCGTGTGTGTGTAGGGGGGGGGGGAGCTGGCCCCTCCCCGACACACCCTCACATACACCCACATACACACACTGTTCGCTGATCCAAGCGCACACACCCTCACACACTTCACACACACACCACACACACACTGCTCGGTGATCCAATGATCCAAGCACACACACCCTAACACACACCCTCATACCCACATCCTCACTCGCACACCCTCACCCACACACCCTCACACAATTACCCATACACACTCACACACAGTGCTCGGTGATCCAATGATCCAAGCACACACACCCTAACACACGCCCTCCTACACACACCCTCACACTCACACCCTCACTCACACAACCTCACTTACACACCCTCACTCACACACCCTCACTCCCACACCCTCACACACAATGCTCAGTGATCAACCAAACCCCCTCACACACCCTGACATGCCCTCACACACACCCTGACCTATATAATCTGCTGGTTTCGAGCTTCTTCCATACATCTTAGATACATATAGATTCTGTTGAGCCGTATAATCTACTTCACCTTATAAATTAGATTGGTACCTTTTATTATAAATGTCTAGGTTCGGTCATATTTGAAGTGGAAACATAAAAAACCTGTTGGTGTGCACACCGAAATACTGGACATCTGAGACTTTATTTATCCAGTTTGGTGTCCAGTATATGATATAATATATATATATACATATGTAAACACGTATTGATGTATATTGCTATATATTGATGTATATTGATATATATTGATATATATATTGAGATATATTGAGATATATTGAGATATATATTGAGATATATATTGCGATATATATTGAGATATATAATTCACTACACTCGGCTAACAGAAGAAAGAGGAGAAAAGTGATTTTTGAAGAATTTATTAAAAAGTAATCATCACCACGGAGGCTGAGCAGTTTCATGGCTAGTGGGTGACAGGGACCCGAATGTTCATCAAATGCTGACAGGAGCAGGATCGAGGCAAGACCTCAGAGTTCATTAGCGAGCACCAGGAGAGAGGCGAAGGAAGATGAATCAGCGCTCACCCACCAATTGAGCGAGCGCTGATGGCGCCGCTGTGATCCGTCTGGAGGGAAGATACATGCGTCTTCCAGGTCCCAGCAGTCATGAGGGAATGGATCGGGAGCCCTTCTGCAGCACAGGCCTGAGCTGCTCCTCGGCATAGACTGTGCAAGGTGAGATGCTCTGGGTGAGATAGCACTGCCAGTGCAGCCATCTTGAGAGCAGCAGTGAGAGCAGGAGCGGTGAGAGGGGCTCGGGATGGGAGACAGAGGGCGGGGCCCAGCCTCGGAGGGGGGGGGGGGGGCGGCAACATAGGAGGACCAAGCTCTGACAGGGGCGAGAGGCAGAACCGGAGGTACCGCGACATGGGTAGCCTTATTTGCCCATGTCCGAGGGGAGAGGGCACTCTCATAGAAGGACAGTAATGCAGCATGGTGCGTCAGTGTGTAACCTGGAAGATAAATGCAAACAAGTAATATCTTCCAGGCTGGAGGGACTTACAGGGGAAAATCGAGTATGTCAAGGTTGAACAGCATAGGAAGCCTAGCAGTGGGTCACAGCTGACCGACCAATGAGACGGAGCAACCCCCGCACTGTTATTGTTATTGTTAGGCATGTACACAGCAGGGAACACAGGCAACACGTGGTCGTGTGGGACAGATGTTGACATGGAAATTTTAACACTTACACCCACAGGGGAGGGAGCTGGGTCTGTGGGGCTTCCCTCTCTCTGAACCTGCGTTTCTTTTGGCAGTCTTGTTCACGGTGCACCAATGACCGCCTGGTCATATAGGTGCACCACGCACAAATATGAAGTTGTCTATCAGGTAGGACACCATGAGAAGAAGAAAAACCACAGTCTTTCCCCCAGTTCCAGGTGTAGCAAGCTTTGCCATCCTGCTCCTTATTATAATCCTCATGGGAATTCACAAATGATTGAGGCGCCGGGGAAGCCACCGAGGCTGCTGCCGCCAGTGCTCTGTACTCGTGCGCTGGCCGCACCTGAAATGATCTCACTGCATCAGAGCAAGCATCACGTTGGAGATCCTTAATCTGTGCCGCATCCAACCAACCGTCAACTATGCGCCCGTCCGCCACCATTTGAAACACTCGCTCAGACCACCTACGGCACGTAGGCCAATCCCACATGATTGCCATGCGAGACAGGTCTTGCTCATGTTGGAGCACCGCGGGGCAGCATGCTTCGGGGAAAGCGGGGTGGGCAGTGACCTCCCTTATGGCTGTAAAGTACTCCACCCACGACGCCTCTCCTAGCACTATCTTCTTAAATCCATCTCCTCTAGTAACAAACAAGTGCGGCAGCAAGTCCATACCTTTTGGCCTAGCGAGCAGATGAGCCGAGTCGAGAACTTCATGTCGCGCAGAGGGGAGGCGCACCGGCCTCGGTGCAATGCGGCGGGCAGGTGTTGGGGGGAAGGGCGGGGAGGGGGGCGTACCGGTGCTTGCGCCCTGCATCGTGGTCTGGGTGGGGTCAGCGAGGACCATGAAGAGCCCTGAGAACATGCTGCCGGCGGTGGGCATGGGGAGGGGGAGACGGTGTAACACGCCGGGGGGGGGGGGGGGGGGGAGGGTGAGGGTGAAGCATGGCGGGCTGAGCATGACCATAGGCGAGGTGACAGCAAGGGAGGGGAAGGTGACAGACCGTCCTTTGCCCGCACCAGATTCGGTGACAGCTGCAGGCTGCCGGACGCCGAGGACCTGACCTGACTCGACTAAGCCGCCTATTTTCACGTGTCAACCTCCGAATGATATCCTGATCTGACTCAGTCTTTGAAGGTGGCGAGCCCAGGGACCCAGGGGTAAGACAAGGGTCACAGGATGACCGCGCCTGCCTTTTGGGTTGCTGTCTGGACGGCTGTCGAGACATAGGCGGCCTCCCTCTCCTTTGCCGTGTCGGTGGCATCTGGTGTTGATACCGGTAGAAATCACAGGTATGTAGCTAACTCGGCTCTGGTTGATGTGGGAGGCGAAGTTCACTGCAGGGTGTACAGCGAGAAAGTGAAGCGTAGTAGAGCGGGCAGGCCCGAGGAAGACAGAAATAGACATAGCCTCGTGAGTAAATTACCCATGTTAGCCTAGGCCAACATGTCCAATGATATATATATATATTGAAATATATTGATATATATACTGATATATATATTGATATATTTATTGATATGTATATTGATATATATGTTGATATATATTCATATATATTGATATAGATATATATTGATATATAGATATATATTGATATATATTGATGTATACTGATATATAGATAGATATTAATATATATTAATATATATTGATATATATTGATATATAATAATATACATTGATACATATTGATATACATATATTGGTACATATTGATATATATTGATATATATTGATATATATTGATATATATTGATATATATTGATATGGTCTGTGTCAGCCAATATATATTGAAATATATTTTTATATATTGATAGCAATGTATATATCAATATATATATTAATATATATATCGATATATATATCAGTATATATCAATATATATTGATATATACATTGATATATATATAGTGGTGTGCACTGTCATATACATATCCATCTATATATCCATCTATATATCCATCTATATATCCATATGTATGTGATGTGTAAATTGTTGCGGGCAAGTGAAGAGAGGCCAGAGTGCCATATGCACAACATTATATAGGTGCAAATGAGGGCGCCACCATTGTGAGTGGCCTGAACCGCCCAACGGCGCATGCCGAAACATGGACAATTACTTAATTCAAACAAATTCCAAGCATGTACCTACTCCGTGTAGTTATACATATAAAATACATGATATCATCTATATATATGTATGTAAGCTGAAGGAAGGCAACAAATTAGGTATGGGCGATATCATTTATTATAACGAGAAGTAACAGGTAACAATGTAATATGATAAGTGAATATAATATATCCGTAGATATCAGAGTTGACAATAGGCAATATCAACAATAGGAAATGAATAGCATAATAGCGTAATAAGATATCTGGCTGGGAAAACGCCAAGGGCAAACGCCCGAACCCAGCCAAGAAGAAGAAAGATAGAAATAAAAAAAGAAAATTTAAAAAAGAAAAAAAAAAGACAGTAAAAGTAAGAAAAGAGAAAAAAGTTAAAGTAAGATTTTGTCAATGGCGTTTGAAACTTTCATGTCATTTAAGATGCGCTCAGATATTGGTTGAGCAATATATTTATAAATACAGTCCGAACGCCAATCACCACGGGTTTTGAGCTCCTCCAATGAAGCTCCTTGCATATGTAAAAATGTACAACCCCCCCTTCTCAAAGAGTGGCAAGAGAAATCGTCAGAATTTAAGCCAAAGGCTCGAGTAAAATTTATTATAGTAGATTGCAATTTCCTGTAAGGAAGAGGCATAAACCCCCCAACAGGGGCTGGGACCTGAAATGCAGGAATGTCAGCAGGTAACGGAGTCTGTGCAAAATGTTTAATTGTTCAAAAAACAGCACACAACTCATGATTTTTTAACTTGGAAATGGGAATCAACAGTTTGCGCTCAGAAAATTGAATGGTTTTTGATCTCCGAATGGATAACATCACCCCCCCCCCGTTGAATGCAAAAGAACAGAGTCTGAATCAGTTAATTGACACTTACGAAGAAGCCCCCTAAAGCTGGTCAGAATGGCGTCTCTGGTTGCAGTGTGGCCAATAGAATCAGAAAAGCCAGACAAAATTAGGGACAAGTGTTGTGGAAGAAGGGGGGCAGCCGATTTAACTGACTGGCCCAGAACCCACTTAAGACCGCCTAAGGTCGTCTTTACTGTGTGGTTTGAGTAATCAATGGGAGAAACCCTTTCAGAACGAAGAACAAAATTTAAGGCTGACAAATAATTGGTAACAGAACTATATTTTAAAGAATGTGAGAGCCAAGCAATGTAAATGGCTACCTGAGTAGGGGGGCATGGAGACGAGGTAAGCAAACCATGGAACCCATCAATGAACTTAAAGTATTTCCACAATTGCATAGACCGCGTGGTGATGCTGTTCGGAGCGTAATCATGCGAAGCAATATCTTTCGCTTCAGTATGAAGCTCAGCCAGACCTGCAAATTGAAGGTTTACATATAGAAGGCTTAATTAAATAAGTGTGAGCAGCAAAGTAATGAGCTATGATCAGCAGCTAGTATTTTATCACGACATAATTTGTCCCTCCACCTGCTCAAACCATCACAAATTGCATTCTAATTGGTTTTAATGTGGACAGAAGAAATATTAATATTGTATTTAACAGAGACCCAGAAGAGTCTTTTCAACCAGTTCATTCTAATATGATTGGCAGACTTGCCACTATTTAAGGTGGCGAGGACAGTTGTGTTGTCTGTCACAAAATCAACATTCTTATTTAGCCAGCCATGACACCAATGGTCGGTGGCTGCAACCACCGCCCACATCTCGCGTACATTTATGTGAGCATTGTAGCATGATTCATCACAAGGAGCAATATGCTGGGCCAGTTTGTCAGGAACCGTTTCAGAATCAAAGAACCCTACAGACCAATCATACTGGTGCAGTGCACCAAAACCAGTGTTTGATGCATCAGAATATACTGATAAAGATTGAGTGTGGACACCGAGAATCTTTTTGTAACCATTAAATGAGTCAACATAGGTTAACCACCAATTAATTTTGTCTCGAAATGCAGCTTTAATTCAGAATTTATGGCATGGGTGGCAAAGAGCTCTGATGGCATCGTATATCCTAGAGGAGAACGACCTACCACCTCTGACAACAGTTGCGCAGTGCGACAAGCGCCCACCAAGGAGCTCTAATTGTTTACGAGTAGCTTTCCTTTTATTCAAAAAGAATTTCAATTCTAACTTCAATTTCAGAATTTTGTCAGGCAGTAGCCAAAGCTGCATCCTCACAGTGTCAAGATCTATTCCAAGGAAACGGTTTGAAGTTGAAGGTGAAAGAAGTTTGGTGAAGCTAATAAAAAAAAACTAAACGTCTGAGAATAATAATTAGTATTAATTGGTTATTGATACAACCACTGAAAGAATCGTTCAAAATCGCAAAATCATCGAGATAATTGACTACTCAGGCAACGCCCTGTCACACAGCACAATGATAAATGAAATCTGAAATTTTACTAAATATATAAGGACTACTGGACAAGCCCATAGAGAGCCTGTTATCAAGAAAATATTGAATTTCCCCATTTAATTTCCAAATTAAACCCTGATTATGTCTAGCAGTAATTACACGATCGGCATCTTTCATATCAATTATAGAAAGAAAATTGTTTCTCCTTAAAATTGTTACCAAAGTGTCTAATGTTTTATAGTTAAACATACAACAAGTTTCATTCACAAAATTATTAACGGATTTATTAAATGGTTTGCTGCAGTCAACAATTAACCACAACCCGCTAATCGATTTTGGAACACAAAATATATTATGAGAGCAATTCGGTGGTTTATCAGTTCTACTTAAATAACCAAGGTTTAATTCTGATAGCAATTATTTTTTGATAAATGCAGTATGAACGACGTCAGCAGTTGGGTTTAACCTTGCAGAATAAGAGTTAGGAAAACTCTCATTAATCACTTTATAACCAAAAATTGCGCCATGTAGAATATAGGCCCAATCAGGGTCACAATCACCATGAAAAAATAATTCTACAAATACGCGGCATGGTTTAAATTGTGTTAACTGTCCGGCAATGTAATGTGCGCATTGGCAGTTGGCGTTGAAACAAGCACAAGTAACAGAAAATGTTTTCATTGACTTTTTAGGACAGTTTAAGTCAATTGCAGAAACAGAATAAAACAACGGATCAGATTGAACAGTTAACCAGTCTGACTGCATGTTATTCCAGGCCGGAAGGGGTGTTACGTAACTTTCAGTTGAACTAGGTCGACTCGCGGTAGCTAATTCGGCTACCACGTGGCCTAGCACCAACTTGTCGGTCGAGCGACCAATTTTAGGTAGAGGAGGGGAAGCACATTCTACCCCCTTTCATACCAATAGAAGTGTTAGTACCAGCAGAATCAGAATTTGGCAATAAGAAATTAGGAACAGTGTTAGCCGGCACACGAATGTTGGTGCGACTATTAGCATTAGCAAAGGAATGAACAGAATGAAAGGTTACATGGGCTGATTTTTTACGCCTATTAGATCAATTTCGGCCCCGTTTGTGTGCATAGCTACCACAGCGAGAGCACCAATGGCCGTAGCTGCATGTTTTGCTGTCACGCGAACAACCAGATTCACTATTATGATTGAAGCACGGTTTTTCCCCATCTCGGCTATAGAGCTTGGAAGCTGCACCTGCGGCCAAACTTGTGGTTTTCTTATCTTTGATATTCTCGAACGCATAGTAGCGTAGAGCTAACTCATTGTTATCAGCCGTGAATGCATTATAACCCTCTTTAACTGCAACTTAACGAATTTCAGTGTCATAGGGAACATGCGAAGAGTTTGTGAAGTGATTAAATTTGGCTTTAGAACATATGAATCTTATGTGCTTAATTATTGAAAGCGACGCTTGGTAGTTTGTGTCCGACCTATCTAGGAACCAAGCGCAAGTCACTTCCACAATTTCATACGCATTCAGTTTTTTTACTTGCTTTCGGTGTTCTGTGTGGTGCTTCAAAGACCACTTATGGCGTTTCCTTCGGTCATTGCTCAGGGTACAGCTCCCCGAACTGGAACTTGATGAAAGGTGCCGGTGTCTGCAGTGTCTCGACCTTCTCGAATGACTTCTATCACGGTCAGGTTTGATGTCTAGCGCGGCGAGATCATCTTTGAGTTGCTTCTGCTGCTGAAGAAGCATGGCCACACGGCATTTCCGTTCCAGTGATTCAACTTTGTCCTTGAGCGCGCGCTCTTCCTCGGCGTAGTCGTCTGCACTTGTACCTCCAACAGCCCCACCTGGCTCCAGCTTGACCTCAGTTGCCATTTTGCCCACTACAGACAAATCAGTTGGTGTCACCTCCAACAGCGGGTGGGCCCCAGTTGATTGCTTTGGAAGGGTATTAGTCGCAGCAATAATCTTCTGACAGTTGTCGTCCACTGGGCCTGAATGCGATGTGCCACAGGTTGAGCAGTAATCTTTAGGCATTACGTACACAGAAGAACTGGCTAGATAAGTAGCAGTGACAGTAGAAAGTGGTGCGGTGACAGGACCACGTGGTGTACAGCGGACAGTGGTGATCAAAACGGTAAGACTGAAGTGCTGAAGGCCGAGTGCAGGGCCAGTGCACTGACCAATGTCCAGTGCAGCGCATGACACAGGCACTGCACACGCCCCTAGTGTCGAACCCGGGAACCACAGTGGTAGCGACCAGAATAGAATAGAGTTGCAGGAGTCCCTTCGCTCTACATCTGTATACAGCTCACTGTATACGAGCTATATGTGTGTATGTGTATTTATTTATACCAATGAACTTGCAAACCCCACTAAAGTAATGCATACACACATGCATACACACACAGATACATACACAAATATTTAGAAACATACACGTTATATTTGCACGTATAATGCACACATACATACACATACATATACACATACGGAAGTACATTCACACATCCAACAAAATGATACATGTGGATCTGGTTGAGCACGGAGTTCTATAATACAGTATGGGAGTATAAACAAGAACAATGCCATCTCAGTTCCACGCTGATAATCAATCTCTGCTAACTAGATATGCCACGGGCTTAGTTCCTGCACCAGCCCAGTGCGGCGCCACCTGCATGTGGAAATTACTATTCACTGACACAGGACGGTTGGGATAGATACATATATTTATACATGTAGAAGCAATGTGTACAACTTTAGCAAAATGACAGATGCATTATATATAAATTCCTCCAGTGTATGTGGCGCGAAGGAGGCCCACCCACAGCCCCCGAGAGCTGGGGCAGGGGGGGGGGGGGCACTCCACCAATGCGCCAAGGAGGAATATACTCGTATAATGTGTTATACATCTCATTTAAGTTATGCGGTTAACATTACCACAATAACCGAGCAATGGGAGAAACTATGTACATTATATATATATATATATATATATATATATATATATATATATATATATATATATATATTTATATAGTTTTGAAAGTGAGCAGAGTGACAGTTGGCTCACGGTTATAGGATGCAGGGGAGGAGAGAATGCCCGCTCCACAGTAAATGACATGGAAGTTAAAGTTGAATAGTCCGATCGTTTTGAATTTCTGTATTTTCTTCTGAGATAAATATATTAGATCGATCATTAGTATCTACTTTACATTAGTTCAAAGTCACTTTTATTTTAAATGGTAAACTTTTGAGATATTTTGAGTGCAAACATGGAACATTAGTTTTGGCAAGCTTGCTCTGACACCATAGACTTCTGCAGTAACATGTTCTGTTATATTGATTCAGGATTGCCTTCTACGCTGAAACAAATGCTTAATAAGTGCATCAGTATCTAAGTTAGATATTTAAAATCAAATCTAGATAATTGGTTTGGTTTTGAAAATTTGATATTTCATCAGACTATGCAGCTTTAACGTGGTTAGAGAGAAACTTTTATGGGGCTGCCGTTATTTATATCCACATAATAAATTATATAGTACATATATATGGAGTATGTACACATACAAGCAGACATATACATGCTCCCTCACATGCACAAGCAATCTGGTGACTATCAGTAAGCGGACCACCGTTGCTTGACTGGGCCTGGTATGGCGCTGTGACAGACAGCCGCTGCACCCTGTGGATCGGGCGACATGAATGAGTGTCAGGTTCTCAGTGACTCGCCTTTTGTTACGTCTCACCGAAGCTGGCCCGGTGTAGTCAGTTCAAAACACTACCCCACAAAAACACTACTATAGTGTTTTCAACCTAGGTTCAAAATGCTACAGAAGTGTTTTCAACCTAATTGAAGGTAGGTTCAAAACACTACTGTTAAGTTCAAAACACTACCTATAAGTTCCAAACACTACTCTAGTCTAAATGTTTTTGTATAATTGCTGCATATTCATTTTCATTTGTAGTAGAGTGGGGCAGTATGCAGTAAGGTGGGACAGTATGCAGTAGTGTGGGACAGAATGAAGTAGGATGGGGCAGTGTACAGTAGGGTGAGGCAGTATGCAGTAGAGTGGGTGGTATGCAGTGAGGTGGGGAAGAATGCAGTTGGGTGTGGCACTGTGCAGTAGTGTGGGGAAGTATGCAGTATGGTGGGGCAGTATGTAGTAAGGTGAGCATTATCCTGACACTGAGCCAACCAGTCCTTGCCCTATCCTATTAATGCTGAGCACCAGGCTGGGAAGCGATAAGTATAAATTTTAATGTCATTGGTTTGTCCGGGAACTGACCTTCCGCATGCAAGGCCCACGCTCTACCGACTAATGGCCGGTGCACACCTACTGTTTACGATTCGCGCACTAAAACTGACTGGCGGACGCGACTCGTCACGACCCGTTTCGCGACTAAAAACTGACGACAGGGTGTACACATCTACCGACTGGGCCGCGCACATCTACCGTCCCGATTCGCGACTGCGATCCGCGCACCTGGTGTCCTTAGCACAAACTACATTAGCATCAGCGCCTCCTAGCAGTTCTTGAACAATTTGAGAGCCTCAACGCAAGACGGCGCCACGTCTGTGGCCGACTGGTGTCGGTGGCGCCAACTATCGGGAGCGGTTGTTGAGCAGATATGAAAGATGGCGCCCCGTTCAAACCAACAAAAAAGAAATACTGCAGTCGCACTAGCATTACTTGCCATACGTCACGTCCGACGTGGTAGGGTTGGTCGGCAATTGTGGGTGCGTCCACACATCGCGCAGCGTGTGGAACTTGGCGCTTTCCACACGCTGGTGGCTGGACTACGTGAGTCTGAACCGAAAGTCTTCACCAACTACACGAGGATGCCGGCGCAACAGTTTGACGAGCTGCTCGCCCTTGTCGAACGTCGGATCGCGCGGCAGAATACTCGGTTTAGGGCGTCCATCTCAGCTGCGGAGAGGCTCGCCATCACACTACGATTCCTGGCCACAGGTTAGCATTTACTGTTTTTTTAAATTGGTTTATTATTGTCTGTGCATAGCATAGCATAGCCATATAGATGAATCGGTCCAAACTTTGTGCTACGAGGCGTGCTGACCTTACCAAAATCCTTTGCATGTTTCTAGGGGAATCGTTCAAGAGCATTAGCTACCAGTTCCGTGTTGGCGCCACCACCATCGGCCAGATCGTCCCCGAAACCTGCGACGCGATCTACGAGGCGCTGAAGGATGAATACTTCAAGGTAACTGTGGTTGTGATAATTTTGTTTTATTGGGTTTCACACGAAATAGTGTTCTTAGTAAAAATGATCATTTTCATTTTTATATTCAATGCGATTCACAACTTAAAACTTAAAAGGCACTAAAACTTACTAATTTCACTTCACTACAATTGAATCGTGGAACAATTAGAAGTGACTACAACTTATATAAGTAAAACAGAAAATCTCTTATGTCCTGCGTCTTCTACAACAATTTGCTAATGTCCAAACCCGCGCAGTTACAGGTTTAACTTAAAACTTATATCAGTCAATTTCAGTGCGACTAACCACTTAAAACTGTGTCATTTGTATCCAAATGCAAATCACTACTTAAATCATCTCCTGAAAGATGTTGCTAATGTCCAAACGTGCCCAGTTGCAGGTTCAACTTAAAACTTATATCCGTCAATTTCACTGCGACTAACAACTTAAAACTGTGTCATTTGTATCCAAATGCAAATCACTACTTAAATCATCTCCTGAAAGATGTTGCTAATGTCCAAACCCGCCCAGTTTCAGGTTCAACTTAAAACTTATATCCGTCAATTTCACTGCGACTAACAACTTAAAGCTGTGTCATTTGTATCCAAATGCAAATCACTACTTAAAACTGAAATCAGTAAAACATATCTGTCAATGTCACTGCGACTAACAACTTAAAACTGTCTCATTTGTATACAAATGCAAATCACTACTTAAAACTTACATCAGTAAAACAGAAAATGTTTGGTCTACTAAAGCACGGTGGTAATGTCCAAACCCGCGCAGTTTCACGTTAGTCTCATTTCTATACTAAATACAACTTACAAACCCGCGCAGTAATGTCCAAACCCACGCAGTTACAACGTTTCAATGCAACTCAACTTTTACATCACTACAAGTGAATCGGTGCGCTAGTAGAAGCGACTACAACTAAAAATACCCAGTCTCATGGTAAAATCTTCGTTGTATTTCGTTTTCTATAACATTAAGGAGGACAATCGTTGTAATCATCAGCACTCAACAATTTCAAATAAGAAAAGGAGGAACTGGCCCTAGGGGCGTCTGTCGCTGTGCCGGTGGATTGCGCAATGTCTGCCTGTTGAGTTTTACTCGTCAACTCCAACATTTTCATGGTGCCGCGGAAGCACGCTTGTTCGATGTCATTTTGTACAATCAGTAGAATGCGAGGGTCAGTTATTTTTCGCAACTTCATGCCGATATTCATACTGAAGACCGAGATGGCATCATCCCGCTCTCCGGTATTTTCCTTTAAGTTGTGCAGAACGAGCTCCATCAAGTTGTTCTCTCGCGTTTCCATTTCCGCTCGCTTTCTTTTGTTTTTGCTTATCACCGGTTCGTGGCTGGTCTTTGGGGTGGTCGGCACATTCCAATGCCCTTCGTCCTCGTCGTCTGCGATTACACTCTGCGATTCCATCCCCGCGCCGTGGTCCGTCGCATCCTCCACGACTGCCTGCGTGCCCGTAAAAAAGAAACAAATTATTAGTTTGCCAACAGTAACAATTTATAATTTTACAAAAAATACTGTGCATCTTATTGTGTATGTGTTTTGTTTTTTGCAGACCCCGTCAACTCCAGAGCAGTGGAAGAAGGTAGCGGATGTGTTCCAAACACGGTGGAACTTCCCCAACTGCTTGGGCGCGTTGGACGGCAAGCACATCCACATCAAGCCACCTCCACACTCCGGCTCCGCGTTCTATAACTACAAGAACACTTTCAGTATTGTACTGATGGCCTTGGTGGACGCGGACTACCGGTTCATCTACGTTGACATGGGGTGTAATGGACGTGTCAGTGACGGGGGAGTTTTCAACGGTTGCACCCTGCAGCAACAACTGGAAAAACACGCGGAATCCTTCCCACCCCCTACACCTGCTCCTGGAGATGATCGGCCGCTTGCTCATTTCATCGTAGCCGACGATGCGTTTCCCCTCAAGGAATATCTCATGAAACCCTTCAGCCACAGAGACATGAGGTTGGATCGGAGGATATTCAACTACCGACTGTCGCGCGCCCGACGCGTAGTGGAGAATGCCTTCGGCATCTTGTCCAATCGCTTCCGGGTGTTTCTGACAAACATCGCCCTTGCCCCTGACAAAGTGGAAAGCCTTGTTATGGCGAGTTGTGCGCTACACAACTACCTGAGGGAAAAGGTAGGCAGTACTGCAAATGTGGACTTTGAGGACCCCACAACACACGACGTCACTCCCGGCAGCTGGAGAGGCGACAGAGTCCTCAGCCAGGCCACACTGCCCTCAGGGACAAATTCTACGCACCGGGCGAAAACGCAACGCGACTATCTGGTCGAGTACGTCAACTCCCAGACCGGATCGGTGCCGTGGCAGACGGCCATGATTTAGTGAAACGCAATATTAATAAAGTTGGTTAATTATATTACGAATTGTTAACATTGTATTTTTAGGTAAGTTTACCTCTTCATTGTCTTGGCTGGAGCTTGTGCCAGGGAGTGGGTAGTTACTGACACTCTGCCGTTTCTGGACGTGGGGAGTCAGGAACGACAGGGACGACTGAATCCAGCTCTGGCGTGTCGTGAGCCGCTTCCCCTCCGATCCCGACGCAGGTTGTTTGCGGAATCTTGTGAACTGCGTTCGGAGGTTTGTCATCCTCTTCTGGATTGAGGGGGCTGTTATAAAAGATCAAAGCACATCGTATGATATATAGTAGATATCGATCTAACAGACATTATAAACATAGGTGGCAGTGTTAACGCGGCAACTGTGAGCTAGTGAAAGTAATAACAAATCTTCTAATATATAGTTTAATGTGCTTGCAAATTGAAAGAGATGCTGTTTTGCGTCCGCCATCTTGTCGGGTAACATTCTACCGGTAGTCACAGTTCTCGCCTAATTTCTGGGACAAAGTATCCCGATTACGTATCCCGATTAAGTCCCGATTAACTCCCCCGATGAAGTCATATATAGTTTCTCAATCGCAGAAACAACATGTAAATAACCTGTAAAGAACCTGTAGGTAGCTAGCGTAGTATGGATCTCTACGGCCAATGCCGCATCTCGCGCCTATGTCAACAAACATAACAGTGAATAGTATCGCAAAACCCGACCTACCTGACTGTCCCACCTCTGCAGTGATCTCTGCCAACGCAGAAATCCTCTTCACCTGATTGGAGTAGTCGGCAGACGTAACGTCAAATAAACACGGCCGATCTCTCCACATTTCTACCATTGAAACCTCATCCTCGGTCGACCAGTCCGCCATTTTTTCCCTTTGTGTACGGACAACGTCACATGACCTTTTCCGGGCCTGTGATTGGTTGATCGTTAAAACCCCAACGCGACAGCTCGCCGGCTAGCACACATACACCGTATACGATACGACTGACCGCTCACACCTAGCGTTTCTCGAACGGCCCGATTCATTTTTCGAATGTCTTGCGATTCGAGTCGTAAGCCCTAAAACTGAGTTTTATGCGTGAATCGCATGCGTCTAGTGTGCTAGGGGGTCGCACACACTGAGTTTTATGCGTGAATCGCATGCGTCTAGTGTGCTAGGGGGTCGCAAACCTAACGACTAAAACCCAGTTTTATGCGCGAAACGGGCAGTTTTAGGTCGCAAACGGTAGGTGTGCACCGGCCATAAGCCACTTGTACTGCAGTCGGTGGGGCAGTAGGCAGTAAGGGGGGGGGGGGGGGAGAATGCAGTAAGGTGGGGCAGTGTGCAGTAGAGTGGGGCAGTGTGCAGCGAATAGCCTACTATTAATACGTGCTTCAAACGCCGCAACACCATCAGCCTCTGTGTCACTGTCAGCCACTGTCGGTGTGTGTCAGCCACTGTCGGTTTATGTCAGTCACTGTTGGTGTGTGTCATCCACTGTCGGTCTGTGTCAGCCACTGTCAGTGTGTGTCAGCCACTGTTGGTGTGTGTCAGTCACTGTTGGTGTGTGTCACTCACCGTCACTGTGTGTCAGCCACTGTTGGTGTGTGTCAGTCACTGTTGGTGTGTCAGCCTCTGTCAGTGTGTGTCAGCCACTATCGGTTTGTGTTGGTCACTGTCAGTGTGTGTCATCCACTGTTGGTGTGTCAGCCACTGTCGGTGTGTGTCAGTCACTGTCGGTCTGTGTCAGTCACTGTCGGTCTGTGTCAGTCACTGTCGATCACTGTCAGTCACTGTCAGTTTGTAACGATCACTGTCGGTCTGTGTTTGTCACTGTCGGTGTGTGTCGACCACTGTCGGTGTGTGTCGGCCACTGCCGGTGTGTGTCAGCCACTGTCGGTGTGTGTCAGCCACTGTCGGTGTGTGTCAACCACCGTTGGTGTGTGTCAGCCGCTGTTGGTGTCTGTCAGCAACTGTCGGTGTGTGTCATCCACTCTTGGTGTGTGTCATCCACTCTTGGTGTGTGTCATCCACTGTCAGAGTGTGTCAGTCACTGTCGGCGTATGTCAGCCATTGTCGGTTTGTGTCGGTCAGTGGTGGTGTGTCTCGGTCACTGTTAGTGTGTGTCAGTCACTTTTGGTCTGTGTCGGCCACTGCTGGTTTGTGTCGTTCACTGCTGGTCTGTGCCGGCCACTGTTGGTGTGTGTCGGTCACTGTTGGTGTGTGTCAGCCACTGCTGGTCTGTGTCGGCCACTTTTGGTCTGTGTCAGCCACTGTCGGTTTATGTCAGTCACTGTTGGTGTGTGTCAGCCACTTTCGCTGTCGGTCTGTGTCAGCCACTGTCAGTGTATGTCAGCCACTGTCGGTGTGTCTCAGTCACTGTCGGTGTGTGTCAGCCACTGTCGGTGTGTGTCAACCACTGTCGGTGTGTGTCCATCACTGTCAATGTGTGTCCATCACTGTCGGTGTGTGTCAGCCAGTGTTGGTGTGTGTCGGTCACTGTCGATGTGTGTCAGCCACTGTCAGTCAATGTTGCTTTGTGTCCATCACTGTCAGTGTGTGTCTGTCACTGTCGGTGTGTGTCCGTCACTGTCGGTCTGTGTCAGTCACTGTTGGTCGCTATAGGCTGGTGTCAGGCAGTTTCGACTATATTCAGCTAGTCTCGGCTGGTTTATTTGTTTGTTTGGGCTTTACATCCTATCAACATCTAAGGTCATATCAGAACAGGTACTAACTTATGACAGTGTACACTCATGGTGACTTTATAGTTCTGTTCCACTGGAAGATCAGGCTACTAGTAGTAGTACTAGCACTATGACCCAGCTTTCCATTCAGTCGCATTATCCTGATAGTGATACTGAGCTAACCAGCCCTATACTACCCTAGTAATAGTACAGGGCGCCATGCTAGGTAGTGACAAATATCAATTGTCTAAGTCATTGGTTTGACTCGGCCGGTTTTCGAACCCATGACCTCCCGCACAGCCTCGGTTGGTAACCTATGTCCGCTGGTACCGGACAGGTGTCCCAACCCTCCCAGAAATAAACAGCCGCAAAGCTTCACCCACAAAGCAGCAGTTAATGAAGCCCGTTGATGCAATGATATGATAGCACTTATTAGCAGACGACATTTAACGGGCTCAGTGAAAGCAGACGACATTTGGCGGGCTCAGTCAAAGCAGACGACATTTAGCGGGTTCAGTCAAAGCCGACGACATTTGGTGGGCTCAGTCAAAGCAGACAACATTTAGTGGGCTCAGTCAAAGCAGACGACATTTAGCAGGCTCAGTCAAAGCAGACGATATTTGGCGGGCTCAATCAAAGCAGACGACATTTAGTGGGCTCATTCAAAACAGACGACATTTAGTGGGCTCAGTCAAAGCAGACGACATTTGGCAGGCTCAGTCAAAGCAGACGATATTTGGCGGGCTCAATCAAAGCAGATGACATGTAGCGGGCTCAGTCAAAGCAGACGACATAACGCCGCCACTGAGCGGGTTAACCTATCTTTGACTTGAAGCATGAATCAGCCCCGGGGTCGGAATCATGTACACTACCACGTGAGTTCTATAAGTGCTCACCCCCACTCCACCCACCCCACCCCACCCCACCCACAGTCAGTGCACCGTCCGGTCTGTTTTACCAACAACTTGCCAACTTAAACAAAGAAATTAAATATATATATATATATATATATATATATATATATATATATATAACACTGTACGAAGGAATATTTTCACCCCAACAAAACTACAATATCAATTATTAATTACACAACAACTGACGCATTCCTCTTGAGCTAACCTTTACTTCTAGAAAGGCCCCCTTCTCTTCATGCCTATTTTTGGCACTAGAGAGGGCGGGTAATTGTTTACCTTCACACCCCCTCACCCCCTCCCCTCCCCTCGCACAGTGCTCAGTGCCCAGTGCCGGGCGGGCCGGGTTGAAGCCAACTGAGCGTTCAGGGCTGGCCCCAATGTGAACCAGATGGCCGGGCGGTGACACGGCGACACGGGGCCGACCAGCGGGGCCTCACCGCCCCGACACCGGACACCGGGCCCGGGCCCGCCGCCCGCCAGCCCGCCCTGTGGTCCCGGCCAACGCCTCCTAGCGGGGCGCGGTGACGGCAGCGGCCAAGGTGGTCGGTGGTCGGTGTCCGGGTCCGGTCGTCAGTTTGACTTAAAGCTGCATAGTGTGGTGGTTTCAAGTTTCTGTCATTTCTTAATACATATATATAGTAGGATGATTATTAGAATGTACTTTACTTTGAAGTATCTTTTATTTTAAATGGCTAACTTCTAAGATATTTGAAGTGCAAACATGCCAAATTAATTTTGGCAAGCATGCAACAACAGGTTACATTAAATTGACTCAGTCTTCCTTTCTATGCGGCAACAAATTGTAAAGTCGCCGGCTGGTGGTGTGGGTGGTGTGGACAAGCCAAAGAAAACAATACAGGTAATGAAAGAAAATAGGTGAAGAGTGAAAGTAGGAGAGTGAGACTCCTTCATTTATTGGTTTATATAGGTTTTCTAGAATCCAACATGGCAGTGGTCACATGGTTCAATCCACCAATCAGAGTACAATGTGCTGTATCCAAGGCCTTGCTATGCTGGCTACAGTGCATTGTAGTGGCCAATGATCCATAAATAACACCATTGGGGGGGGGGGGGGTATGTGAGGTGACTCTTCCCAAGAGTGTGTCTAGCAAATCTCGGAAGTGACACTCCTCCAAAGACTATTCTACTATACAATTTCTATACCTAATGAGTAATAGTTTACCCACTTCACACATCCCTCACATGCCTTTGGTTTTTATATACTACCTTTTTATCATTATATAGACACCGGTCATCATGTATTATATCGGAAAATTTTACAAAATGGTTCATAAGTGCATCAGTATCTAAGTTGAATATGTCAAATCAAATCTAAATGATTGATTTGGTTTCGAAAATATTATGTTTTCATCAGACTATGCAGCTTTAAACTAAAACGTAGTCCGGTAGTTTCGAATTTCTGTCATGTTCTGAGATAAATAAATATATTAGGTTGATGTCATAATCTACCTTACTTTTGTTTGAAGTAATTTTGATTTTAAATGACTAACTTCGAAGATATTTGAAGTGTAAAGATGCCAAATCTAGATAAGTATTTAGTTTTTTTAATTTGTTTTAAATTTGTTTATTCCCCAGATTTAAAGCTGCAAAATCCGGTGGTTTTGAGATAAATACAATAAGTTGGTCACTGTAATCTATCTACTTTACTTAAAGCTGCATAGTCTGATGAAGTATCAAATTTTCAAAACCAAAACAATTATCTGAAATTGATTCTATGTACCTAACTTAGATAAAGGTGCATTTTTTTGCTGCATAGAAGTGAATACTGAGGTAATTGAATAGAACCTGTTACTGCTGAAGGCTATGGTGTCAAAGTTTTGGCATGCTTGCCAAAACTAATTTTGCATGGTTGTACTTCAAATATCATAAAAGTTAGCCACTCAAAATAAAAGTTACTTCAAGCTAAAGTAACGTACACCATAACGATCAACCTAATATATTTATCTCAGAAAATGTCAGAAACTCAAAACCATCGGACTATGTCTAAAGTAATTATAGATGGCTAACTTGGAGATATTTGAAGAC
Organism: Branchipolynoe longqiensis; assembly: GCA_030323885.1. Classification (NCBI taxonomy): domain Eukaryota; kingdom Metazoa; phylum Annelida; class Polychaeta; order Phyllodocida; family Polynoidae; genus Branchipolynoe; species Branchipolynoe longqiensis. Next base: position 66,755,244 of record CM059194.1, on the reverse strand, counting down.
AACATGCGAGAGAAAAACACGTCAACATTGTTGTACGCATGGAATTGCTGGACATGATACAATTGATACTAATGACAGGCTTAAGCAAGAACAGGTTCTATTAAATTGACTTAACATTCACTTCTCTGCAGCAACAAATGCACCCGTATCAATGTTGGATATGTAGTATCAAATCTAGGTAAGTGTTTTGATTTAGAAAAGTTGATGCTTTCATCGGACTATGCAGCTTTAATCTGCCTTGTCCGGTTTGACCCGCTTAAAGTTGCATAACACAATGGGTTTCAGTCGACACTATCTTCTTTTAATAGAAGTATTCTTATATTAGGTTGATTGTTATAATCTATGTTACTTTAGCTTGGAATAACTATTTGAAAGTGTTAATTTTGGACATGTTTGAATTGGAAAAAACTATTACATTAAAGCTGCATGGTCCGATCAAAACATCAAATTTCCAAAATGAGAACAGTTATCTAGATTTGATTCTGCATATCTAACTTAGATACTGGTGCACTTATTAAACATTTGTCACCACATATAAGGGAATACTTAGTCAATTTCATAGGACCTGTTACTGCATAAACCTATGGTGTTAGAGTTTTGGCAAGTTTGCTGAAAATAATTTCCCACATTTGCACTTCAAATATCTCAAAAGTTAGCCATTTAAAATAAAAGTTACTTCAATCTAATGTAAGGTAGATAATAATGATCAACCTAATATCTTTATCTCAAGAAATATCAGAAACTCAAAATCATCGGACTATGCAACTTGAATATTGATGTGCATATCGAAATGCTGGGTACAGGCTTCGTTCTTTTTTTAAGCTGCATTAAGATTTAATGAGGGCAGTAGAATATATATGTTATATAGCTGACAATATATATATATATATATATATATATATATATATATATATATATATATATATGTACATAGTGGTTTGCTTTTGAAAATGTTATGGTTTAATCAGAGAATGCGGTTTTAATGATTACAACACTATCTACGTTGGATATGTAGTATTCAATCTAGGTGAGAATTCTGGTTCAGACACATTTGGTGCCTTTATCAGGTGATGCAGCTTTGAGGTGTACGGTACTATAGTACTAGTGGTAGTACTTGTCTTCAATGGACAGCACCGCATCCAGACCACTCTTGTTCGGACATCATTGAGTTCATGGGTTCACAGAGACTTGAAAGAATAGCAGCTGTAGTGGCTAGTGGGAGGGGGCACCCCACTTCCGGTTGTGGAATCACGCCGGCAGCCTCTGCATCAGTGCTTCTTGAACCGACGGGCAATTCTTTTTAGGTACATTAATTGATTAAGCGTGGGGAATTTCAACTGCGAACAATTGGTTTTCCTCATCCCACTGCCCCTTGCTCTATCCTAGTAATGTCGATCACCAGGCTAGATATCAACAAGTATTCATTTTCCTGTCATTGGTTTGACTCGGCCAGGGTTCAAAACCGGGGGTTCGAACCCAGGACCTACCAAAGCGGGAGAAGGACGCTCAACTCATTGGGTCATCCCGTCTGGACAATCGCTGAATACATGGATTCACCAAACATGGCTTTGCATGGATTCCATCTCTATATCTAACCAAATGCGTGAGGAGACACTGCTGCACGGGTCGGCTCGTGGAGCCGAGTCTGTTAGTCAACAACGGGAGAGGGGCTGCCGGTGGGGTGAGCACTAACTGCTGAAGGCTTCGGTGAAGCAGGGTGGGTGGGCTCTCACTGAAGCAATGGCCAACTATCCGCTGCTGGAAATAATTGGTCTAGCTATACACCTTTTTTTTTTTAATGATTCAAATGTTTTATTCGTGCGAGTGTCATGTTGTCAGTGCCGAGGCATTTGCTTACCAGCTCTAGTGGTGAATACAGTCACGCACTTAGCGAGAACTGCAGCGAGAAAATACAGAAAGGCTGAACAAGAATCGGATAACCCTACAAGGAATGGAGGCAGTGACCCCCCACCACCCACCCCCCACGCCCCCGCCCCGCCCCGCCCCCTCGTCACTTGCAGGTTGAGTTAAAGCAGGTGGCAGTCATTTAAATGACATTTGCCGGCAGCATTAACAGTAACCCCCACCAACACCCCCTCCCCACCCACCCGGCCATAACAACCAGCATGGTTAACAGGCTGCCGTGTTATTTCTACCCACGCACCCCCACACCACCCCTCATTACTCCCACATACTCACATACCCACCCCTACCCACTCACACACATCCACCCCCACACACTCACCCACACACTCACACTCACCCACATCCAACCCACATACTCACACACACCCACACCCACATACACCCCCACACACTCACCCACACCACCCCTCATTACTCCTACATAGTCACATTCCCACTGCTACCCCCTCACACACACTCACCCACATCCACACCTCACACTCACCCACACACTCACACACATACACACCCACACACTCACACACACCACCCCTCACACTCACACTCACACTCACCCATACGAGCCCTCATTACTCCCACATTCTCACATTCTCACATACCCACCCCTACACACACACACAGCCATACCCACACTCACCCACACACTCACCCATACGAGCCCTCATTACTCCCACATACTCACATACCCACCCCTACACACACACTCACCCACATGCACCCCCACCCACTCACCCCCACCCACACACTCACCCATACGACCCCTCATTACTCCCACATACTCACATACCCACCGCTACCCCTCACACACATCCACCCCACCCACTCACACCCACCCACACACTCACCCATATCTACCCCACACACTCACCCACATCCACACCACCCCTCATTACTCCCACATACTCACATACCCACCCCTACACACACACACAACCACCCCACCCACTCACACCCACCCACACACTCACCCACATCTACCCCACACACTCACCCACATCCACACCACCCCTCATTACTCCCACATACTCACACACCCACCGCTACCCACTCACACACAACCACCCCACCCACTCACACCCACCCACACACTCACCCACATCTACCCCACACACTCACCCACATCCACACCACACCTCATTACTCCCACCTACTCACATACCCACCGCTAGCCACTCACACACACTCACTCACACACACACTCACACTCACCCATATCTACCCCACACACTCACCCACATCCACACCACCCCTCATTACTCCCACATACTCACATACCCACCGCTACCCACTCACATACATCCACCCCACCCACTCATACCCACCCACACACTCACCCAGATCTACCCCACACACTCACCCACATCCACACCACCCCTCATTACTCCACATACTGACATACCCACCCCTACACACACACACTCACCCACATCCACCCCCAGACACTCACCCACACCCACACACTCACCCACACGACCCCTCATTACTCCCACATACTCACATACCCACCGCTACCCCTCACACACATCCACCCCACACACTCACACCCACCCACACATTGACCCATATCTACCCCAGACACTCACCCACCCCCACACCACCCCTCATTACTCCCACATACTCACATACCCATCCCTACACACACACAACCATCCCACCCACTCACACACACCCACACACTCACCCATATCTACCCCACACACTCACCCACCCCCACACCACCCCTCATTACTCCCAAATACTCACATACCCACCGCTACCCCTCACACACATCCACCCCACCCACACACACCAACACACTCACACACACCCACACACTCACCCATATCTACCCCACACACTCACCCACATCCACACCACCCCTCATTACTCCCACATACTCACATACCCACCCCTACACACACACACTCACCCACATCCACCCCCACACACTCACCCACACCCACACACTCACCCACACGACCCCTCATTGCTCCCACATACTCACATACCCACCGCTACCCCTCACACACATCCACTCCACCCACTCACACCCACCCACACACTCACCCATATCTACCCCACACACACCGCCCACATCACACCACCCCTCATTACTCCCACACACTCACATACCCACCCCCTACACACTCACACACAACCACCCCACCCACTCACACCCACCCACACACTCACCCATAACTACCCCACACACTCAACCACATCCACACCACCCCTCATTACTCCCACATACTCACATACCCACCCCTACACACACACACAACCACCCCACCCACTCACACCCACCCACACACTCACCCATATCTACCCCACACACTCACCCACCCCCACACCACCCCTCATTACTCCCACATACTCACATACCCACCGCTACCCCTCACACACATCCACCCCACCCACTCACACCCACCCACCCCCACCCACACACTCACCCATATCTACCCCACACACTCACCCACATCCACACCACCCCTCATTACTCCCACATACTCACATACCCACCCCTACACACACACACAACCACCCCACCCACTCACACCCACCCCCACACTTACCCACATCTACCCCACACACTCACCCACATCCACACCACCCCTCATTACTCCCACATACTCACACACCCACAGCTACCCACTCACACACAACCACCCCACCCACCTCACACACCCACCCACACACTCACCCACATCTACCCCACACACTCACCCACATCCACACCACCCCTCATTACTTCCACATACTCACATACCCACCGCTACACCTCACACACATCCACCCCACCCACTCACACACACCCACACACTCACCCATATCTACCCCACACAGTCACCCACATCCACACCACCCCTCATTACCCCCACATACTCACATACCCACTGCTACCCCTCACACACATCCACCCCACCCACTCACACCCACCCACATACTCACCCACATCCAATCCCAGACCACCCCCTCATTACACCCACACCCACACACTCACCCACACCCACACCCTCACGACCCCTCATTTCACCCACATCCACCCCACACACTCACACACACTCCCCCACCTCCACCCCCACACACTCACACGCATCTACCCACACACGCTTACCCACACCCACCCCACCCCTCATTACACCCACACCCACACACTCACACACACTCACACCCACACCCACTCACCCACCTCCACACTCACCCACACTCAGCCACCCACACTCACACCCACGCATACCCACCCACACTCACTCCCCCACCCCTCCACCATTATCCTACCATTACACTGCTAATCACCCATCCGGGTATAACCACAGATGTTGCTAGGAATAGTAGGATCTGAAGCCCCAACCAACCAACAATTGTACCTCTTTAACTTTAAGTTCAAATCCACAACTACGTGACAATACAGATATTCCGAGTGCCGCTGGTTCCTCAGGTCCGGCTGTCTGCTGGGTACAGCGACAGCGTAAACACCGGAAGGTGGCGGAGGTGATGAATAGACTACATCACGGTTCCAGCGGCGCGGTGCATTGTGGGATGTGTCAGAGCAAAACAACCCCTCCCCCCCAAAAGCACATGGCACATGCTAATACACTGGGTGCAGCAATTAAATGTGCTAGTTTCAGCTCATCTCAGCTCTTCTTTGAAACATACTAACTAAAAATATATATATAATAAATTAAGATATTAATCTTTTATCCAGCATTGCATTTACATCAATATAATCAGCACATCGTATGCCATGTGCATTTAGATTTAGAAAGATCTAGGCACTCAGACTAGTGTTAGAGCCACAGCCAGAGTACTCAATGCATTGTCAATGGCAGTGAGCAATCTCCATACAGAAAAAGTAAAATATTGCTAAAACCACACCACCTAGACACAAACCGCTTGGAACACATATAGAAAACAGGTTTAACAAAAGGATTATATTAAATTGATAAGGTTAGGGTTTGGGATTTCTATTAATTTTGAATAAAACTGACGTTTTTCAATGTGCGTATAGGCAAACTCAATGGCCATACATACGCCTTTGCTTTGCTCCCAAGGCCATTTTCGGCGCATGCGCAGTCGGAACCGTGATGTAGTCTATACGGTACACCGTCTTACCGGAAGTGGTATGTTAAGTCATTTACAATGTTTGCTGGGGCAATTCCACTATTAGTTTACTGTAGAAACAAATAGGCCTATATGACAATCATCCTACAAAGTTTGGTTACCAGGTGGCATATGGTTGTAGGTGCAAAGTGTGTTTAAAGTATAGGTTCTATAGTGAAGGATAGGGCTGGGAGTGGCACCAACCCCCACCTTACGTCATCTAAGCTGTTTCTGTGACCCGGCATGCTGGGTCTCAGCTTCTGTCGTTATTGAGGGACCAGCGTACTCGGAACAGGCATATTACTACTAATATTGGAGGATCACCTGAAGAAATGTGTAGTTCGGCAAATCCCAGAGGGCTTTGGAGAACATGGAAAACTGGAGAAACTTGGTTGCAAAGTCATCTGCGTGGTCCAACGACCCTTTTATGTTTAAGGGATTGGTGATGACGACGATGATGATGTATAAATCACGTATTGCACATCGTACCTTCAGTTCACTTACGTGTAGATCCGGGCCACTCTCCAACAGGTAAACTGCACTGCAATTCAGCGCCGCTTCCATCTCCTACCTAGTGAGCTGCGACATTAGGTGACAAAGCTCAGCGGTGCAAATAACTCAACTTCCTTGGAACCCGGATCTACTGTTATTTAACTATTATAATAATATTAATATACCACACCACCCTGAGTTCCATTGGGTCTACTGTTATTTTTAACTATTATAATATACCACACCGCCCTGAGTTCCATTGGGTCTACTGTTATTTTTAACTATTATAATATACCACACCGCCCTGAGTTCCATTGGGTCTACTGTTATTTTTAACTATTATAATATACCACACCGCCCTGATTTCCATTGGCTCTACTGTTATTTTACTATTATAATACATGTGGTGTTCTTTTGTCAGAGTGGTTAGAGTGTCTGACTCTTTTCTAGGTCGGATGCCTGATCTGAGGGTCGGTGGTTCGAGTCCCCATGCCCCCCCCCCCACCTCTGCCAATCTGGATTTCAACAGCTGTGTATAACTGACAGTGTCATCAAAGGCTGGTTGCTCTTTACCATGTCTATGTGGTGTGGGAGGTTAAAAATCCCTTCGGTCGGTAAAAGTGTAGGCCCGGGCTTTCTATCGACAAACTGGCCACAGCAGGAGCGTCCACATCGTGGCCCTGGGAATCAGCTATCTGATTGCAAATCCTGATTGCAAATCCACCACCGAGAGCTCGTCCCACAAATAAAGATCATACCTCTGCTCGAAAATCCCTTGAGATAACTGGTGGAAGGACACGATGAAGAAGAAGACTATTATAATATACCACACCCCCCTGAGTTCCATTGGGTCTACTGTTATTTAACTATTATAATATACCAGCCCCCCCTGAGTTCCATTGGGTCTACTGTTATTTAACTATTATAATATACCACACCGCCCTGAGTTCAATTTGGTCTACTGTTATTTAACTAGTATTATAGTATACCACACCGCCCTGAGTTCCATTGGGTTTGTTTGTTGAGGTTTCACATCCTAGCAACATCTATGGTCATATCAAGGCAGGTACCAACTTGTGACAGTGTGCTCTCACGGTGACTTTATATTATAGTGCTGCCCCACTGGGAGGTCAAGCCGACACCATGACCCGATATCCCACTCAGTCACATGACCGTGATACTGAGCTAAGCTTGCCCTGTTCTATTAATGCCAAAAGCCAGGATAGGTAGTGACAATTAGCAACTCTGCAAGTCATTGGTTTGATTCGGCTGGGATTCGAACTCCTGACCTTCCCTACAGGAAGCCTGCGCTCTACCTATTCAGTCACCGCGTCCGGTGAGTTCCGTTGTAACAACACACATTGGTGTTATTGGTGGGTGAACCCAGGAACCTTGAATTATTTATACTTGATTTATTATGTTATCGTGTTATTAAATTTTATATATATATATATATATATATATATATATATATATATATCTGCAGGATTGGGAGCCCAGTGTCCCATAGCTGACAATTGTGTTTATTCAGCTGAATAAAATAGTTTTAACCACACACACACACAAACACGCACACACATCTACGTTCAATTGTTGCAATAATATGTTATTTGTTGTTGTAAATATTTATTCAACAGAATGGACACCTATTTTTTCAGTGCCGAGATACTGGTATTCCTGCCACATGCATTGAAAATATCCATACAATAATGTTATGTACACAACTCACTTTCTTTTCGCTGATTCTGCAGAATCTCTTGGGTATTTTTCAGCGTCAGGTGCACTGTGGTTAGAGCGACTACTCCCGCCCCCCCCCCCCGCCCCCATTCTATGGAGGAATTATCTTAGACATCACCTCGCACTACACCCATCACCCCCCCCCCCCCCTTCCCCATGGTTACGGTCCTACCCGGTATCTTGAAGCTCACACTCCTATCTTTCCCTGCCACTTCCGGCCACCCCACACCTATTTTCGGCCCCTTCTTCCGCTACCCACATTTCTTTCAGTTTTCAGTGGTATTGATGCACAAATCTGCAGCACTGTACGGCCACCGCCGAAGGGGGTCCCATGCGGCAGGGAGTTGGGGGTGGGAGGGTGGGATGGGGCGAGTGGAGGAGAGAGAAAAAGGTCATCTAGGAGCCCAACCCGGTGTGGCGTTTTCAGCCGTGCGCCGTGTTCAGCCGTGCGCATAGACTCAAACTCAAGGCATTGTCAATGGTCGTGAGTCACTAACCTTATAAATTGAATATAATGTTTTTGGTAAAGATGTTTTCTATATGTGTACCAAGCGATTTGTTAATAGGTGGTGTGGTTTTAGAGATATTTCACTTTTTCTGTATTTTCTGTATGAAGATTGCTCACGACCATTGACAATGCCTTGAGTTTGAGTCTATGCGCACGGCTGAACACGGCGCATGGCTGAAAACGCCACACCGGTTCCTCTAGTCTAAGACTAATAGCCCTGTCACATTATGATGCATCACGCAAACGTGCACCAACATAGGTGATTTTGCACCAATACGTCAGTGTATGTCGATATGCATTACTCGAATGTTATGCTTCGTTATGCATATGTCGATGTACATCGATGTACATCGATATACAGCGTCGCTCGTTAAGGGGTCGCGAAGGTTTTGTGCATGCATAAAACTTTCAACGGTCGACAATGTATGGATTTTACGTCGGCCATACGTTATGTATACGTTGATGCCATATGTTATGTATACGCTATGTATATGTTGATGTATGTTAGACATATGTTAGATGTACGTTGTTCACTACATTGCACTACATTGACCTACATCAGTCAGATGGAGAGGTAGTGGAAACATTCAGTCCGCGTATTGACAATGTACTGACAATGTATGGATAACGTAGGTCTAACGTATGTCTAACAATACGTTTTGCATTTCTCCACCATGTCTTGACGTATGTATAATGTAGCATATAGGGCGTAGTTCTGGCGACCGAATTATGTATATAACATTCACTGGTGTTCTGTGTACGTACCGTGAGCGTGATTCAAGTGTTTTTCACTGGGAGGCACATTAGCCATACATTGGCCATATGTTGGTCATACGCTATGTCATCATCATCATCATGCTGTCGGTCGCGATGCGACAAAGACTGCTTTCATTACTTGACTGCCGCTCTCCATTTAGCTCTCTGCTGTGAGAGTTGCGTCCATGAGTCGGTCTTAATGTCTCTCAGCTTCAGGTTTCTCTTGATGGTATCTTTGAACCGGAGACGGGGGCGCCCTCTCTTTCTGTAGCCAGAAGACAGTTGAGAATAGAGGATCTGCTTTGGTAGCCTGTCTGATGACATCCTCATGAGGTGTCCAGTCCACCGGAGATTCTTTTTGATCAGAAGATCTTCCATAGAGGGCAGCCCCATCCGTTCGAGTATTTCCTTATTCGTCACTTTGTCCTTCCAGGTTAGCCTCATGATTGAACGCAGATGTCGCATCATGAAGGCATGCAGCTTTTTCGCCTGCTGTCTGTACACTGTCCAGGCCTCGGCTCCGTATAGTAGGGTGGATAGCACGATTGCGCGGTAGATCTTACCTTTGACCCGAATGGACACATGCTGGTTGTTCCAGAGTCTCTGGCGTAGTCGGCCGAAAGATGCGCTAGCCTTGGCCATCCTCCTCTGTATCTCAGCATCAATGCATCCATCACTTGATATAGTGCTTCCGAGATAGGTGAATTCCGGAACAGAGTTCAGCTTGTTTCCGTCAACCATGATCTCCTCCTCTCGGGTTCTTGTAGAGTTGGGTTGGTACAGCACCTCCGTCTTCTTGATGTTCATTTTCAGGCCAAACTTCTTTGATGCATCGGAGAAAGCGTCCACTATTTTCTGGGTCTCTTCAGCAGAGTGGGCAACCAGTGCACTGTCATCTGCAAATAGTAGCTCTCTCACCAGTATCTGAGTAGTCTTGGTCTTCGCTCTGAAGTGTGCAACATTGAATAGGTCAGCGCTCTGTCTAGACTGTATATAGATGCCATCCCCCATGTCTCGGAAAGCCTCGTCTAGCATTGCTGATAGGAAGATGGAGAAGAGCGTGGGGGCCAGTACACAACCTTGCTTGACCCCATTGGTAACCCCGAACGATTCCGAGACTTCCCCTCCAGCACTAACGTTCGCCATCATTCCTGTATGTAGAGCCTCGATCATAGTTGTGAACTTCTCTGGGCATCCGTACTTCCTCAGTAGCTGCCATAGCCCGGTCCTCCCGACTGTATCAAATGCCTTAGTGAAATCGACAAATACCATGTACAGTGGTCGGTCCTGCTCAATGCACTTTTCTTGTAGCTGTCGGAGACAAAATATCATATCAGAAAAACATTTCATGAAAGCTGCCTGCAAAAGTGTTGAAGTGCTGCTGGCTTTTGCAAGTTACCAGCGGCACTCTCTCGGGGAGCAAATAGAGGTTTCACACCGGCAAGAACATGTCAAGACAGGTGCAAAACTATTTGTCCCTGCAGTGGCTGGTCGGGAGATGTTGGGAGTTCCATACATCAACCGCCCTTAATGCTGCCACAGTGACATGGTTTTCTGTTTAGGGTTTGCTCCCTTAGCCTTCGGTTCTGTCAAGGACCTGTACCACAAGGCAGTGGTTTAGAACTCTGCAAGGCAGGGGCGTCAAACTCCCTGAGGTATTGCTATACCAGGGTACGCTATGTATACAGTATGTATACATCCAACTTTGCCCCCCCCTGCCCCCCATGCCAAAAAGTTTGATGCATCTCAACGTTTGAAAGTGATTTTAGCCATTGGCCACACTCTTGCGCGATGCATCATAATGTGACAGGGCTATAAGGGCCGGGGACATTGGTTGTTGTTTTATATCCCAGCAAGACCCAATACCATTCCAGGATGGGTACCCACTTGTGACAGCGCGCACTCTGGGGACTTTATAGTGCTGCATCACTGGGAGATCAGGCCGTGGGCACCATGAACCGATATCCCACACAGTCATATTATCCTAATACTGTGGTAACCAGTCATTGTCCTAACCTAGTAATGCCAACCACCAGGCCAGGTAGCGAGACACACCAATTTTATAAGTCATTGGTTTGACTCGGCCGGGATTTGACCCATATTTCAATCATCACCACTATTATAGTATTATAAGAATTATTCATAAAGCGCGCGCATCACAGCCCCCCCCCCCCCCACCCCCAACCCACACACGAAACAACACACCACCCTCCTCGAGCCTCCCACCCCACCCCATCCTCCGCTCCCCATATTTCATCCCTCAAACACACACACACCACCACCACTACCACCACCACCACCACTATCACCCCTACCACCACCCCGCGCACACCACCCACCACCCATGACGACTACCACATGGCCCCTGACGACAAATTGGCCTGCTCGGCCGGCCGCCGTCCAGATGTGTCGCCAGGGGGCAGGGCGGTGTCAGCGCGCATGCGCGTGGGGTCCCCAGGGTACAACAGGTCGCGGCCTGGGTGACGGCGGGTTCAGCTGATGACGCTTTGATGACGTGCTAACGTCGACGTATCTGCTGATGACATCACGTCAGATCCCCGGGTGCACTGCGCGTAGTCAGCGCAGAACAGATTGACGCCGCTGACCAGATCTGGCTCAGGATAGCGTTATTAATTTGGGACAGCTTCTAGTGGACACGGGAGGGTGGGGGAGGGTGGGGGCGGGGCCGTTGATTGGCAGGTCATTGGCCCCGCCACAATCCGTTATCCGAAATTCTTGGGACAGGTTGTTTTTTTCCCGTAATTTAGATTGTTTTCGGAATAAAGGTAGTAAGCAAACATTAATATATATACCACCCCGCCACCACACACACCTCTTACCAACCCACACTAGTCGCCAATAGTTAACGCCCGGACTCCAAACACACATTATAAATGCCGACCATCAACACAGCCACGCCTATTTCAGTGAACAACCTAAAGTTATCTTAGCATCGATGTTATTATAATACTAATTAGTATAAGAATAATACAAACAATTATAACTATGAATTGTGAAATATGCATCACGTTATACACTTATAATCTGGGCTGGAGTGTGTGAATTGTGTTCCGTCTACGCAGTCCTTGTGTGTACATATTATATATATATATATATATATATATATATATATATGTACTCTATAATCTATTATGGGAATATAAACAAGGACACTAACTCAGTAACTGTCTTAAGTTTGCTCTATTATTAAATACCTTTTATCTAGGCTCTACTGCATGCTGCATGTAGCTTCAGATTCGGCCACACGCTTTGTTTGTTTGTGGTTTTACGTCCTGGCAAAATGTAAAGTCATATCAGGATGTGAATGGGCAAACATACATACATGCAAACATACACATAATTCACCCACCATACATATTCACCTCACCATATATATATTCACATATACATACCTACATATACATACATACATGCAAACATACACATCATTCACCCACCACACATATTCACCTCACCATATATATATTCACATATACATACCTACATATACATACATGCATGCAAACATACACATAATTCACCCACCACACATATTCACCTCACCATATATATATTCACATATACATACCTACATATACATACATACATGCACGCACACATAATTATATACATTGGTGGTGTGTTTCTATGTACATGTGATGCCCCATAACGTCTTTTCGAGGATGATGGGAATGTGATTTATAGACCCCAGGTCCCCCCTGTCCTTAACCCAAGACGAGGTTAAACACGTGACGTGTTTGGGTCAACCACGTGACCTACACGCACTTCGTAAGTCCCCACCACGGATGGGCCGGGATTGTGATGTTTTCACAGCGGGTTGAATATGAACTAAACCATTGTTGATGGCAACCAACTTTGCCAATAGCGTTAGGGGCCATCCAAAGTAGTCAACTTTGCCAATAGTGTTAGGGGCCGTCCAAAGTAGTCAACTTTGCCAATAGTGTTAGGGGCCGTCCAAAGTAGTCAACTTTGCCAATAGTGTTAGGGGCCGTCCAAAGTAGTCAACTTTGTCAATAGTGTTAGGGGCCATCCAAAGTAGTCAACTTTGCCAATAGCATTAGGGGCCATCCAAAGTAGTCAACTTTGCCAATAGTGTTAGGGGCCGTCCAAAGTAGTCAACTTTGCCAATAGTGTTAGGGGCCGTCCAAAGTAGTCAACTTTGCCAATAGTGTTAGGGGCCGTCCAAAGTAGTCAACTTTGCCAATAGCGTTAGGGGCCATCCAAAGTAGTCAACTTTGCCAATAGTGTTAGGGGCCGTCCAAAGTAGTCAACTTTGCCAATAGTGTTAGGGGCCGCCCAAAGTAGTCAACTTTGCCAATAGTGTTAGGGGCCGTCCAAAGTAGTCAACTTTGCCAATAGTGTTAGGGGCCGTCCAAAGTAGTCAACTTTGCCAATAGTGTTAGGGGCCGTCCAAAGTAGTCAACTTTGTCAATAGTGTTAGGGGCCATCCAAAGTAGTCAACTTTGCCAATAGCATTAGGGGCCGTCCAAAGTAGTCAACTTTGCCAATAGTGTTAGGGACCGTCCAAAGTAGTCAACTTTGCCAATAGCATTAGGGGCTGTCCAAAGTAGTCAACTTTGTCAATAGTGTTAGGGGCCATCCAAAGTAGTCAACTTTGCCAATAGCGTTAGGGGCCATCCAAAGTAGTCAACTTTGTCAATAGTGTTAGGGGCCATCCAGAGTAGTCAAATTTGCAAATAGCATTAGGGGCTGTCCAAAGTAGTCAACTTTGCGAATAGTGTTAGGGACCGTCCAAAGTAGTCAACTTTGCCAATAGCATTAGGGGCCATCCAAAGTAGTCACCTTTGCCAATAGTGTTAGGGGCTGTCCAAAGTAGTCACCTTTGTCAATAGTGTTAGGGGCCGTCCAAAGTAGTCAACTTTGCCAATAGTGTTAGGGGCCGTCCAAAGTAGTCAACTTTGCCAATAGTGTTAGGGGCCGTCCAAAGTAGTCAACTTTGCCAATAGTGTTAGGGGCTGTCCAAAGTAGTCAACTTTGCCAATAGTGTTAGGGGCCATCCAAAGTAGTCACCTTTGCCAATAGTGTTAGGGGCCATCCAAAGTAGTCAACTTTGCCAATAGTGTTAGGGGCCGTCCAAAGTAGTCAACTTTGCCAATAGTGTTAGGGGCCATCCAAAGTAGTCACCTTTGCCAATAGTGTTAGGGGCCGTCCAAAGTAGTCAACTTTGCCAATCGTGTTAGGGGTCGTCCAAAGTAGTCAACATGTTCACTGTCGAACGATGGGAGGGGGTGTTGGTAATGTATTACTTTTATCGTTTAATAAAATAATTATATTTAATTTACACTAATTGTATTAATTAAATCGCATATACGATGTTGATCTGTACTACTTTATGGCCCTGTCACACTACGACGTATTGCATCAGCGTATGCTCAACGGCTGAAATGGTTCCAATACGTCGAGATTCGTCTAACTTTTCGACGCGGGAGGGCTAAGTTCGACGTATACATGCCGTATACAGAATGTACTGAATGTATGCAGAACATATGTCCGACCTATTGCTAGCGTAGGTCTGGCGTATGTATAGCGTATACATGCCATATACACAATGTATTGAATGTATGCAAAATGTATGTCTGACCTATTGCTAACGTATGTCCGGCATATGGATAGCATATATATGCCATATACAATGTACTGAATGTATGCAGAACATATGTCCGACCTATTGCTAGCGTAGGTCGGGCGTATGTATAGCATATACATGCCATATATACACAGTGTACTGAATGTATGCAGAACATATGTCCGACCTATTGATAGCATAGGTCCGGCATATGTATAGCGTATACATGCCATATATACACAGTGTACTGAATGTATGCAGAACGTATGTCTGACCTATTGCTAGCGTAGGTCCGGCATATGTATAGCATATACATGCCATATACACAATGTACTGAATGTATGCAGAACGTATGTCCGACCTATTGCTAGCGTAGGTCTGGCGTATGTATAGCATATACATGCCATATACACAATGTACTGAATGTATGTAGAACGTATGTCTGACCTATTGCTAGCGTAGGTCCGGCATATGTATAGCATATACATGCCATATATACACAGTGTACTGAATGTATGCAGAACGTATGTCCGACCTATTGCTAGCGTAGGTCCGGCGTATATATAGCATATACATGCCATATACCCAATGTACTGAATGTATGTAGAACGTATGTCCGACCTATTGCTAGCGTAGATCCGGCGTATGCATAGCATATACATGCCATATACCCAATGTACTGAATGTATGCAGAACATATGTCTGACCTATTGCTAGCGTAGGTCTGGCATATGTATAGCATATACATGCCATATACACAATGTACTGAACGTATGCAGAACGTATGTCTGACCTATTGCTAGCGTAGTTCTGGCATATATATAGCATATACATGCCATATACCCAATGTACTGAATGTATGCAGAACGTATGTCTGACCTATTGCTAGCGTAGGTCTGGTATATATATAGCATATACATGCCATATACCCAATGTACTGAATGTATGCAGAACGTATGTCCGACCTATTGCTAGCGTAGGTCCGGCGTATATATAGCATATACATGCCATATACCCAATGTACTGAATGTATGCAGAACGTATGTCTGACCTATTGCTAGCGTAGGTCCGGCATATGTATAGCATATACATGCCATATATACACAGTGTACTGAATGTATGCAGAACGTATGTCTGACCTATTGCTAGCATAGGTCCAGCGTATGTATAGCATATACATGCCATATACCCAATGTACTGAATGTATGTAGAACGTATGTCCGACCTATTGCTAGCGTAGTTCCGGCGTATGTATAGCGTATACATACGGCATACACAATGTGCTGAACGTATGACCATGAACAAGTTGACAACTTTGGAGGCCCCTCAGGTAAATCTTAACGCAGTATTGATGATTTGTGTCAAACGATTAGCACCACATGATCAGTGCCTCGTCAGCCATCATGGTTGGATAACACTGCTGATGCCGTGGCGGCGTCATTAATATTATCGCCAGGATTATGCGTTTAATTTGAGAAAATTTCACTTTTTGAGTAGGCTATTCTCATAAATAACATTATTTCAACCCTTGAGTGAATATTCATGATTCTAAATAGCAGAATAAGATCGTAGCAGTGAATAGATTTGTGCTTTTTGTTTTATTTACATACACTTGATAGGAGAATGAACTGCTTCTATCCAACCACGAAGCAGGAGTAGTGTGATGCCTACGTCACACGCAAATCCTCAATATACCGATGAAAGCATCACCTTTTTAAAGTCAAAACCCTTATGTAACTTGGATCCTACATATCCAAGTTAGTTCAATGTGTACTTAGTAACAGTAAATATGTATTGCAGTTTGGGGTGCTTGTCTTAGCCTACTATTAGTATTACTCGAAAACAAGTAACCGAAGCTTACATGTGGACACCAAAATTAATTTTGCACGCTTTCTTTGCAAACACTTCCAAAAGTAACGGAACTATTTCATTATGCTAAGTTATTTCAAAGTAAAAAACCAAATGAGATTTACCAACCAACTGAATTACTGTTATTTATCAAATATGACAGGAACTCAAAACCATCGGATGATACAACTTGAATATTGTTTGTTTGTTGTTATTTTATGTCCTAGCAACATCTAAGGTCATATCAGGACAGGTACCGACTTGTGACAGTGTGCACTCATGGCGACTTTATAGTGCTGCCCCCCTGGGATACAAGGCTCCCAGCACCATTGATATCCCACTCAGTCACTATCCTGACACTGAGCCAACCGGTCCTTGCCCTATCCTAATAATGCCGAGCGCCTGGCTAGGGAGCAACAAGTATCAATTTTTAAGTCATTGCTTTGACTCGACCTGGGTTCGAACCCACGATCCTATGGTCTACCACCATGGGAGACGGACCCTCTAAGTTCTAACTCATTCGGCCATCCCGTCTGGTCCTACAACTTGAATAGAAAGTAGCCAGGTGTTTGCAAATGACAGTGTGTGTATTTAAACTAGCGTGAATACTAATACGAATAATCATAACTCAGAATTTCCGTTAGTTTCATTATGTTAGTTCTTTTAATTTTAATCCTTTTTGGTGTCGCTCAGTTTGTGACAGTGCACACTAACGCCGACTTTATAGTGCTCCCCCACCAGGAGGCCATGCCATTGAGACCATGACCTGACACCATGACCTGACAATCAACCCACTCACATTTTCCTAATAGTAATAGAGGGCAAGCAAGTGATTCCCCTATCCTATCAATGCCCAGTGCCAGGCCAGGCAGTCACAAGTATCAATTTGGTAATTCATTGATTTGACTCGGTCGAGTTGAAACCCACGACCTCCCGCACGGTGAGACAGCCAGCACTCTTACCATTCGGCTATTCCGTCCGGACACATAATCGTGCGCACACACGAGCGCGCATACACACATGACTGCGCACACACACACACGAGTATGTGCACGTGCACACACACACTCACGAGCGCACACACACACAAGTATGCACGCACACACACTCATGAGCATGCGCACACACATGAGTATGCATGTGCACCCACACACACACGAGTGTGCACACACACACAAGCACACACACACAAGTGCATGCACACACACACACGAGAGGGAACACACACACACAAGTATGCATGCGCACACACACAAGCGTGCACACACACAAGTATGTGCGCACACGCACACACACACACGAGTGCACACACACATACACACAGACACACAAGTGTGCACACACACAAGTATGCATGCACACACACACAAGCGCGTGCACACACACGAGTATGCGCGTGCACGCACACACAAGCGTGCACACACAAGCGTGCACACACACGAGTACGCACATACACACACACACGATTGCACACACACGCAGGTACACGTGCACACACACACACGAGCGCACACACACCAACAAGCGCGCACACACACACGAGTACACGCGCACAGACACACGAGCGCACACACACACGAGCGCACACACACACGAGTACACGCGCGCACGCACGCACACACGAGCGCGCGCGCACATACACACACGAGCGCGCGCACACATACACACACGAGCGCACACACACCCACACACGAGCGCGTGCTCAGTCCCGCCGCGACCAATAGTTGTTTGTCAATGCCCCCAATTTGTCACTCAAATTATCGCCCGCTGAGCATGCAGAGGTGTCGGTGACGGGCGCTTAACCCGCCATTTGTAAGTGTCACTCACGGCTCGGCCACCAGGTGGGGGGCTTCAGCTGGCCTCTTGTGTGGTTTCCACTTGCTGGCCGGACTCCACACCACTTCTATCGCCCCTCAGCACCAGTCTCCTCTCCTGGTTTGATCTAAAACAATATTATAGGGGGAGGCTGGCTGGCTTTTCTGAGTTTTCACTTCCACCTTAACTCTGTTTGTGTCTCTGGCTCGCCAACTGGTCACCACAGAGCAAGGAGGCATGGCTCTTTGACTCAATTCTCCTCACTTCTCTTTCCTCATTCCTACCCATTTTTTCTTTCTTCCAGCCTTACTTCACCTGATCAAGTGAGCTGTTTGCTTGAGGGGGGGGGGGGCTTTTCCTTTTCACTGCTTCACTGTCCACTTTTGCTGTGGATCCCCTCTTCTCTGTTCCTGCCTCTCCAACCCTTCGGCACCCAGACTCGAGAGTTCTAACTGTGTTACACTAAAGTTTATACTTCATCCAAAATCGGATCGATTTATCGGTGCCGATTCGGTCGCGCATTCTTCTCAGCCTGTAACAAAACAGTTTATGAACAACCCAATCAGTCTATCAGTGTGGTCTCCTCTGTTTGACCTTGAGTTGAACAAGGATCTGGTGTGGTCTCCTCTGGCTGTT
The DNA here is from genome assembly GCA_030323885.1 of Branchipolynoe longqiensis. Taxonomy (NCBI): domain Eukaryota; kingdom Metazoa; phylum Annelida; class Polychaeta; order Phyllodocida; family Polynoidae; genus Branchipolynoe; species Branchipolynoe longqiensis. The sequence goes on along the minus strand of CM059194.1, from coordinate 66,735,838 downwards.
TGACCTTGAGTTGAACAAGGTTGTTAGGGTGATCTCCTCTGTCTGTTTGACCTTAAGTTGAACCTGGAGCTAGTATGGTCTCCTCTGTTTGACCTTGAGTTGAACATGGAGCTACCACTAGTAGTAGTAGTATTTCCCCCCTGTTTGACCTTGAGTTGAACATGGAGCTAGCAGTAGCACTAGTACTAGTATTTTTCCTCTGTTTGACCTTGAGTTGAACATGGAGCTACCACTAGTACTAGTATTTTTCCTCTGACTTTGAGTTGAACATGGGGCTAGGACTAGTTCTAGTATTTTTCCCCTGTTTGACCTTGAGTTGAACATGGAGCTAGCACTAGTACTAGTATTTTTCCTCTGCTTGACCTTGAGTTGAACATGGAGCTACCACTAGTACTAGTATTTTTCCTCTGTTTGACCGTGAGTTGAACATGGAACTACCACTAGTACTAGTATTTTTCCTCTGTTTGACTTTGACTTTGAGTTGAACATAGAGCTAGAACTAGTACTAGTATTTTTCCCCTGTTTGACTTTGAGTTGAACATAGAGCTAGCACTAGTACTAGTATTCTTCCCCTGTTTGACCTTGAGTTGAACATGGAGCTACCACTAGTACTAGTATTTTTCCCCAGTTTGACTTTGAGTTGAACATAGAGCTACCACTAGTACTAGTATTTTTCCTCTGTTTGACCTTAAGTTGAACATGGAGCTACCACTAGTACTAGTATTTTCCCCCTGTTTGACCTTGAGTTGAACATGGAGCTAGGACTAGTACTAGAATTTTTCCTCTGTTTGACCTTCAGTTGAACATGGAACTACCACTAGTACTAGTATTTTTCCTCTGTTTGACCTTGAGTTGAACATAGAGCTACCACTAGTACTAGTATGTTTCCCCTGTTTGACCTTGAGTTAAACATAGAGCTACCACTAGTACTAGTATGTTTCCCCTGTTTGACTTTGAATTGAACATAGAGCTACCACTAGTACTAGTATTTTTCCTCTGTTTGACTTTGAGTTGAACATGGAGCTACCACTAGTACTAGTATTTTTCCGCTGTTTGACTTTGAGTTGAACATGGAGCTACCACTAGTACTAGTATTTTTCCGCTGTTTGACTTTGAGTTGAACATGGAGCTACCACTAGTACTAGTACTTTTCCCCTGTTTGACCTTGAGTTGAACATAGAGCTACCACTAGTACTAGTATTTTTCCTCTGTTTGACCTTGAGTTGAACATGGAGCTACCACTAGTACTAGTATTTTTCCTCTGTTTGACTTTGAGTTGAACATGGAGCTACTAGTACTACTAGTACTAGTATGGTTCCCCTGTTTGACCTTGAGCTGAACATGCTGCCAACACCTTTATGCAACTTATGTCTCAGTTATGTCGGATTTCCACCAATAACCTGTAAACGAAGTATAACACTATTTCAAATAATGGCATATGCATAGTCTAAATCTCTAATCATATTTGCTGTGTGTTATTATTTATTTTATGGAATTTGACAAATGCAATAGGAAAATCAGAATTAAATCAGACACATTCCAACTTTAGTTTATGTTACTTATATCTTTTGGTTGCAATATATTCAAAGATAAATAATAGCTTAAGGAAATCAGAATTAAGAACCAGCAGAAATACAATTCTTGTATATGGTCGCATAATTTTAAAATGTAGTAGGCCTATTCACACAGTAGCAGTACCTTTCTTTTAGTTTATGGACACCTCTGCATCCTGACCAATGTTTTCCAGACATAGATATCATCAAATTAAACAAATACAATGTGTACATTGAAAAATTGTCTGTACATATCATGAGTTCGGCGATTACAGTGGTAAAAAGATTGGTAACACCATAATTATGTGTGTAGGCTCGTTCTGCTGACTTGTCATTTCTTCCGTTGTCGTCCGTTGAGTGTGCATTGTTTTAAAAATATTTTTATATATATTTTTTTTGTATGCTGTGTTTATACTGTCCATAGCATGTAAGCTTGAGTGCTCGGGCTTGTTTTCAATGCTGGCCAGTTCTAGTAGTGGTTTAATCTTATCACACAGTAGGAGGTGATAAGATGTTTTTGTTTCTCACACAGTAGCAGGTACATGGTGATTATTTAGTATCTGTATATGTTTGAGCTTGTTTTGTGTTGGGGTTGGCTAGCCAAGGTCGATCTGAAATAGAGAAAGACTGCTAGGTAGCTATTGGCAGTTAGGTGTGTTCTTGGCTCGTAGATGTTTGAGCTTGTTTTGTGTTGGGTTTGGCTATCCAAGGTCGATCCAAAATAGGGAAGGACCATTAGATAGCTAATGGTTTTAGTTCTAAGTGTAGGTGTTATTGGTTTTATTTTCTGATCACCCTTGTAGTGGGTACGAATAGTATATTAGTTTTGGGGTTTTTTGGTTTGGGTTTTACTACCACTTATGAAATATCCTACTCTACATTTATAGGCTTGTATGTAGTTTGTAGCTGTTCGTTATCTACTGAGGGGTAGCACAGTTTGTGGGCCGTGACCTATCACATGCTCTTCTGGAGGGCATGTGATAGGTCATTTGGAGGCCTTGGGAGTGGATTTGGACGTGTTGGGGGATGCCAAAAGCCCATAACATCCCCTGTGGTCGTTGAGAAAGCCATCGGTTACCCTCTGACTCACGGAACTGAGGAAGTCTGGGACACATCCACTCGAGTACCAAGAACTGCATGCAGAGATTCAAGGCCAGTTTGCAGACCACCTCTCCATATACACTGATGGTTTGAAAGACCAAAGCCGGGTAGCTGCTGCGGCAGTCTGCCGACCAGAAAAATTTGCTGTACTTTTGCCCGATCAGAGCTAGATTTTCACTGCAGAAGCCCGAGCACTCCTTCTCGCATTGGAGTGTATCGAGGTATCCAACCACACTAACTATGTTATATACAGTGATTCGTTCTCTTGCCTCCTGGCTGTTGCTGGTCTGAAAACGAATCAGCCTATTCTAGCAATGGTCATTTATAAAATGAACCAACTGACAACGAATGGGTATGACATCCACCTGTGCTGGGTGCCTGGCCATGCCGGCATAAAAGGAAACGAACGAGCTGATCGGGCTGCGAAGAAGGCCCTGAACTGTGATCTTGAACCATGTCTGATCCCTAACTCTGAACTGAAACCACTAATACTAATAGCCACCCACATAAAATCCAAATGGCAACATGAGTGGGATGAAAATATTAATAAACTTAAAGAAATTGAACCATCTGTGGGAAAGCCACCACAGACTCATGCGGGAGGTCGGCGCGACCAAGTGGTCCTTAGCCGCTGCCGTATTGGCCACTCGTGGCTTACACATGCTTTTCTGCTCAAGGGGGAACCTCCCCCTGAATGTATTGGGTGTCAGTCCCCACTGACACTCAAACACATTTTTACTAAGTTGCACTGATTTTTTGGCCCTGCGCCAACAGTTCTACACTGCAGACAGTGTATGCATGACCTTTTTACTAAGGTAAAACAGGAAAACATTTTAGCCTTTTTGCGGGCAGTTGGACTGTACCACCTCATATAGTTTACTAAATAGATTCTATCAATTATTAATACAACTTTTCTTTTTCTATGGGAATTTGTTTCCCTTGACCACAAATATATGATTGTGAGCTTTCTAATTTAATGAGTGTCTATTGGCACATAATTGATTGTCTGCCTTTACATGTAAAGTAAAGTAACCACCAATCAATCAATCAAACCTTCTGGGGTTTTGCCCCAGGGTGTTTTCAGGGTCTCCCTTTTTTTTACATATATATTGTTGTATGTTTTCAGATCGGGAGTCTCTGTTTTTGATGGTTTGTGGTTGTTTGCTATCTATTGACGGTGGTCCAGGTTTCTCCCTTGGGGCAGCCCTGTTTGTGGGCCATGACCTATCACATGCCCATCTGGAGTTCTGGCCCTAGGGTGTCATCAGCGTCCTCCCTATTTTACATAGATATTTTTTGTATGTCTTTAGATCAGGGATCTGCCTTTCTTTTACTGATTGGGCATTCCAAGCCTTAGCAGCCATTTCTAATGTGCTTCTTTCATCGGCCTTTATGCGGCTCCTTGTTTGTTTTATTAGTGGTGCATTGTTTATTCGTGTATCTCTGGTTGGTTGCTTTTGGTATTTCCTATCGCGACTGTACCCAAATGCGAGTGTTTTGAGGTGTACTAGTCTTCTCTTTTTTATCAATTTTGCTTTGGTTTGCATGTGCAGGTCATAGGTGGGGTGCATTCTGTTCACCCTGAGACATATTTTTAATGCTATATTTTGTAGGATTTGCAGCTTGTTGAACAGTTCTTGCTTTGCTCCCATGTATATTGTGTCTCCATAGTCAAAGTACAGGAGTACTATTCCTTTGAAGACCTTTATTGACATTTCTTGTGTCATGAATTTTCTTAATTTGGCAAATAACCAGAGTTTGTGATTTATTTTTGTATGATTTTTGTCACGCATAGTGGCTGTCCAGCTCTAGGCCTAAGTATCTGTAGTGCTTTACTTTTTCCAGCACCTGGTTTCCTAGTTTGCACTGGGCATTACTTTCTGGTAGTAGTCTATGTGAGAAGAGGACTGTTTTGGATTTTCTGGCATTTATGGTTATTTTATTGGATTCGCACCAGTCATCCAGTTTCTGTGGTAGTTTATTTAGTTTATTTGTTACCTCTTCCTCAGTGTTGCCCTCAGCATCTCTGACAGTATCATCTGCATATAGCTGGAGGCATTCAGTGTCTAGCCACTTCTCTAGGTCATTTATGTATATTATGAAGAGTAGTGGTCCTAGGACTGACCCTTGTGGGACTCCACATGTAATTGGTTTGCATTCTGAGATGCTATTTTCTACTTTGGTTTGTTTGTTCCCTATTTCTCAGGTAGCATTCGATCCAGTTTCTTGTGGCTGATTGAATACCTATTTGGTTGAGTTTTTGAAGTAGTATCTTGTGATCTATTGTGTCAAAAGCCTTGCTGAAGTCTATAATGCTGCCCCTGATATTTTTCTTTTGTTCATTGAGGCTAGTAAGTCACTCACTGGTGAGTAGGGCTATGGTTTTTGATGTGGAGTTGAGTTTTCTGAAGCCCCCTTGTCTCGAGTTTAGTATATTATTCTTGTTCAGGTGTTCATTTATGTGCCTGTGTAGTATCTTTTCAATCAATTTGCTTGGGGCCTGTAGGATTGATATGAGTCTGTAGTTGCCCATGCTTTGTTTATCTCCACCTTTATGGATGGGAGTGATAGTGGCCGTCTTTCAGGCTTTGACAAATTTGCCTATTCCACGTCAAACTGACCCTCTGAACAGTGAAAGTAATGGACGAACTAGATGGGATGGCCGAATGAGTTAGAGGGTCTGTCTCCCATGTTGGTAGACCGTGGGTTCGAATCCTGGTCGAGTCAAACCAATGACTTAAAATGTTATACTCGTCACTTCCTAGCCAGGCGCTCAGCATTATTAGGATAGGCCAAGGAGTAGTGGAATGAGGAAGACCAGTCGTCCACGATTGAAATGTCCTCTGCTTAAACAATTAATGTACCACAAAAAAGAAGAGAACGTTGTGTGCAGCATCTCACTGTGCAGTATGGAAAATCACTTATACTGAGTATAAATCATAGATGATTTCCACCATCGAACCTCCCTCTACCGGCAGTTGTAAGAACCAACGTGAGCGACTAACACAAACATCCCACCGTGCGCACTGCGGGAAAAGGGTCTATTAGTATTACTACTATACTATACCAGTATCAGTTATGTAGAGGAGCACAGATCGCGGCGCGAGTGTGACGTAACGGATGGAGGCCGGGCCGAATGTCGTCTGCTGGCGAGTGGCGTCCAGTCCCGGAACCGGAAGTAGGTGATGCACGCGTCCCTATGGCGAACCCGGTACCCGTGGACACGGTTCGCTGACTGCTGATTTCACGGAAGGAACCACGTAGTCTCCTTATGCAATGGTGGGTGTGGAAGGCTTCTTGTTTATGTGTTGTTAACATTCTGTAATCCATTCGTTTAAAACAAATTCACGTGTGTGCTTTGAAGTGCACAAATTCACGTGTGTGCTTTAAAGTGCACAAATTCACGTGTGTGCTTTAAAGTGCACAAATTCACGTGTGTGCTTTAAAGTGCACAAATTCACGTGTGTGCTTTAAAGCTGCACAAATTCACGTGTGTGCTTTAAAGTGCACAAATTCACGTGTGTGCTTTAAAGCTGCACAAATTCACGTGTGTGCTTTAAAGTGCACAAATTCACGTGTGTGCTTTAAAGCTGCACAAATTCACGTGTGTGCTTTAAAGCTGCACAAATTCACGTGTGTGCTTTAAAGTGCACAAATTCATGTGTGTGCTTTAAAGTGCACAAATTCACGTGTGTGCTTTAAAGCTGCACAAATTCACGTGTGTGCTTTAAAGTGCACAAATTCACGTGTGTGCTTTAAAGTGCACAAATTCACGTGTGTGCTTTAAAGTGCACAAATTCACGTGTGTGCTTTAAAGCTGCACAAATTCACGTGTGTGCTTTAAAGTGCACAAATTCACGTGTGTGCTTTAAAGCTGCACAAATTCACGTGTGTGCTTTAAAGCTGCACAAATTCACGTGTGTGCTTTAAAGTGCACAAATTCACGTGTGTGCTTTAAAGCTGCACAAATTCACGTGTGTGCTTTAAAGCTGCACAAATTCACGTGTGTGCTTTAAAGTGCACAAATTCACGTGTGTGCTTTAAAGTGCACAAATTCACGTGTGTGTTTTAAAGTGCACAAATTCACGTGTGTGCTTTAAAGTGCACAAATTCATGTGTGTGCTTTAAAGTGCACAAATTCACGTGTGTGCTTTAAAGCTGCACAAATTCACGTGTGTGCTTTAAAGCTGCACAAATTCACGTGTGTGCTTTAAAGCTGCACAAATTCACGTGTGTGCTTTAAAGTGCACAAATTCACGTGTGTGCTTTAAAGCTGCACAAATTCACGTGTGTGCTTTAAAGCTGCACAAATTCACGTGTGTGTTTTAAAGTGCACAAATTCACGTGTGTGCTTTAAAGTGCACAAATTCACGTGTGTGCTTTAAAGCTGCACAAATTCACGTGTGTGCTTTAAAGTGCACAAATTCACGTGTGTGTTTTAAAGTGCACAAATTCACGTGTGTGCTTTAAAGCTGCACAAATTCACGTGTGTGCTTTAAAGCTGCACAAATTCACGTGTGTGCTTTAAAGCTGCACAAATTCACATGTGTGTTTTAAAGTGCACAAATTCACGTGTGTGTTTTAAAGTGCACAAATTCACGTGTGTGTTTTAAAGTGCACAAATTCACGTGTGTGCTTTAAAGCTGCACAAATTCACGTGTGTGCTTTAAAGCTGCACAAATTCACGTGTGTGCTTTAAAGTGCACAAATTCACGTGTGTGCTTTAAAGCTGCACAAATTCACGTGTGTGCTTTAAAGCTGCACAAATTCACGTGTGTGCTTTAAAGCTGCACAAATTCACGTGTGTGCTTTAAAGCTGCACAAATTCACGTGTGTGCTTTAAAGCTGCACAAATTCACGTGTGTGCTTTAAAGCTGCACAAATTCACGTGTGTGCTTTAAAGTGCACAAATTCACGTGTGTGCTTTAAAGCTGCACAAATTCACGTGTGTGCTTTAAAGCTGCACAAATTCACATGTGTGCTTTAAAGCTGCACAAATTCACGTGTGTGCTTTAAAGCTGCACAAATTCACGTGTGTGCTTTAAAGTGCACAAATTCACATGTGTGCTTTAAAGTGCACAAATTCACGTGTGTGCTTTAAAGCTGCACAAATTCACATGTGTGCTTTAAAGCTGCACAAATTCACTGTGTGTGCTTTAAAAGCTGCACAAATTCACGTGTGTGCTTTAAAAGCTGCACCAAATTCACGTGTGTGCTTTAAAGCTGCACAAATTCACGTGTGTGCTTTAAAGCTGCACAAATTCACGTGTGTGCTTTAAAGCTGCACAAATTCACATGTGTGCTTTAAAGCTGCACAAATTCACGTGTGTGCTTTAAATCTGCACAAATTCACATGTGTGCTTTAAAGCTGCACAAATTCACGTGTGTGCTTTAAAGTGCACAAATTCACGTGTGTGCTTTAAAGCTGCACAAATTCACGTGTGTGCTTTAAAGCTGCACAAATTCACATGTGTGCTTTAAAGCTGCACAAATTCACGTGTGTGCTTTAAAGCTGCACAAATTCACGTGTGTGCTTTAACGCTGCACAAATTCACGTGTGTGCTTTAAAGTGCACAAATTCACGTGTGTGCTTTAAAGCTGCACAAATTCACGTGTGTGCTTTAAAGCTGCACAAATTCACATGTGTGCTTTAAAGCTGCACAAATTCACGTGTGTGCTTTAAAACGTGCATGCACAAATTCACGTGTGTGCTTTAAAGCTGCACAAATTCACGTGTGTGCTTTAAAGCTGCACAAATTCACGTGTGTGCTTTAAAGTGCACAAATTCACGTGTGTGCTTTAAAGCTGCACAAATTCACGTGTGTGCTTTAAAGCTGCACAAATTCACGTGTGTGCTTTAAAGTGCACAAATTCACGTGTGTGCTTTAAAGTGCACAAATTCACGTGTGTGCTTTAAAGCTGCACAAATTCACGTGTGTGCTTTAAAGCTGCAGACTGCGGTTTAACCCGAAACACTCACCAACATTTAATACTATATCTAGAACTAGATATGATTAAACATTTATTGGTGCATAAATGGGAATACTAAGACAATCAATTTAATAGAAAATGTTAGTTTACTGCTGAGGCCTTTGCTGTCCAGCATTTAGACATACACATAGAGTTAATATTGAATTTTTCACTTCAACAATCTCCAAAGTTAGGCACTTACTTTTAACAGTTACCTTAAATTAAAAGAATGTAGATTTTAATGATCGACCCAAGATATTGATCCAAAGCTATGGCAGAAACTCAAAGCTCTCCGGCGTTTGTAGGGTATCAATAACATTAACAACATAATCTAATTTAGTTTAAAGTAACTTTTATGGGAATTAGCTAACTTTCGACCGGATGTGATGCCGAATCGGCAAGTGTCCCGATTGGCTTCCCGTATGGAAGATTATGGGTTCGAACCATGGCCGAGCAAAGCCATAATTTTAATTTATATTTGTCGCTATCTAGCAAAAATACTCTGAATGCTATTTTTGCCCTACTCTGAATCAGAGTAGGGCAATGAGCAGTGGATGAGGAAGACCAAATTGTCAGTAATTGCAATTTCTACAGCTTACTTAACAAATATGCCCAATATATACTATACATATTAGTATATTATATACATTACATCCATTATATATTACATATACATTATATTATAAATACGAGTACATAGTAGAAGCGAGTACTATTCATTATAACGTATATTATTTATTACATATATTATATATTATTATATATTAGTACATAGTAGAAGCGAGTATGGCCGTTTCATGTTTCCAGAGGCGTCTATTTAGTGTGAAGGATTGGCGCTAGGGGGCTGGATCCTCTGAGCATTTAATGTTGCAGAGCGCCTCAGGGACCAGAACCGCAGGCCTGTGGTTGAACTTCTATATATTCGTATTTGCTGCCCAATTCCATGTGATATAAAATACTGGCACTGTGATAAAGTAATCTTTGGTTTTTGTCAAAGGATGATAAAAAAATAAGTCGGATTCATCGAAATTTCTCCCGGTTTGCGCCCGGAGCGCCTCTCGGCGTGGCGCCCCCTGGAGGCTGGTCGTCACCTATCAGCGCCCGCAGCGCCCCCCCCCCCCCCCCCCCGGCGGGGCCCTCTCTAATTACCTCTGGCCATCAAAGATGTGGCGGGCCGGCGCTGGGCCCGCTGACGGCTCCCACATGTGGACGGACGGCGGCCGTACACCACGGGAGGACGCGGCGCAGCTGGCGGCCGGCAGGGTGTGCTGGGGTGTGGGGTGTTGTGATGGGGGTTGGGTGTGGGGTGTGTAGTACGATGTCGGTTGTGGGGCTTTTGGTGTGGGGGTTGTGGGGGTGAGGGTTGTGGGGTGTGGGGTGTTTGGTGTGGGGTATGGGGGCTGTGAGGGGTGAAGGGGTGTGGTTGGATGCGGTGTGGTGGGGCGTGGGTGTGGGGCGTGGGGCGTGGGGCGTGGGGCGTGGGCGTGGTTGATTGATTGTTTGGAGTTTTGCGCCCTGGCAACATCTAAGTTCATATCAGGACGGGTGACTTTATAGTGCTGCCCATTGGGAGGCCAGACCATCGGCACCTTGACCCGATTTCCCATTCAGTCACATTATCCTGACACTGAACTAACCAGTCCGTGTCCTATCCTAACGTCAGGCTAGGTAGCGACAAGTATCAATTTTGTACGTCATTGGTTTGACTCGAGGGGTGAGGGGTGAGGGGTAGGGGGTTGTGGGGTTGTGGGGTTGTGGGGTTGTGGGGTTGTGGCGTTGTGGGGTTGTGGGGTTGTGGGGTTGTGGGGTTGTGGGGTTGTGGGGTTGTGGGGTTGGGGTGAGGGGTGTGGACATGGGTATGGAAGATGTGAGCAGGCTGGTGGTGTGGGATATGGGCGGGGCGCAGCAAACGTGTGTTGGAGGTGGGAGGTGGCTGTGAGGGTGAGGGTGAAAGGGGTATAGGATGTGGGTGTGGGCGTGAGGCAGCGCGTGGGTGTGTGTGTGTGTGTGTGTGTGTGCGGGGAGAATACGGGTGTGGGTGGGTGGGAGGTGCGGGTGGCGGGGGGAGTAGATAGCGGCTCTAATCTTCACAAGTACCGCTCTACAACTGTGTGGCGAGCGGCTTTGGAGGCGCGTTGTGAGCTAGCACTGTCACTACTGCTAGTAGTTGTGTATTGGAACGAGAGAAAGGCGCAGAGAAAATAAAAGAGGAGAGACAAGGAGACAGAGAGAGATAGAGACAGAGACAGAGACAGAGACGCAGACAGACATCCGGGAGAAGTAACCGACTAACTAGGCGTGGAAGACAGCTGGGTGCGACTCCAGATAGAGCGCAGGACGGACAGTTGAGATAAGAGAACGATTAGAGAGAGGGATGGCGAAGTGGAGTTATAGAAAAGGAGAAGAGGAACAGGGAGATGCAGAAGAGAAAGAAGAGGAATAAGTGGGAAAGAAGAGGGGAGAAAGAGAAGAACAATAAAAGAAGGAGAAGAAGAAGGAAAGAAGGAGAAGAAGAGGGGAAGAAGGAGAAGAACAAGAAAAAGAATGAGGAGAAGGAGAAGAAGCTGTAAGAGAAGAAGACAACAACAAGAACAAGAACAACCAGAACAACGAGAAGAACGAGCACAACAATAAGAACGAGTAGCAGAAGTACAAGAACGAGAAGAACGAGAAAAACGAGGAGAACGAGAAGAGCAAGGAGAGCAGGAAGGGCGAGAAGGGCGAGAAGGGCGAGAAGAACAAGAAGAACAAGGAGAGCAAGAAGAAATCAGGTTGGCATGAATTTCTGAGAGAGTGGAGAGATAGAAAGGAGAGAGAAGAGCGAACAAGAGGGAAAGAGAAAGATAGGCAGGAAAACCTTATATCTGTGAAGTGATGTGATGTGATGTGGTGTGAAGTGATGTGATGTGATGTGGTGTGATGTGATGTGATGTCCGGATAGACTTGCCGCAGAGCGGGTAAGTTGGAACATAGTTAGGCCTGATGCACGGCAATGGCAGAGTCCGATTGGACACGCCGACGTAGGGCCGTCATGGGTCAGATGTCAGATTGCTCGTTGGGTTATAACTGTCACAGTGGTCGTCCTACAGCGCACTGTTGTGCTGGGACATCAGGCTCAGTGTGATACTGATAGTCAATATGTTAGTTTGTCCGGTCTTATCCTATCGCAGTCAGTTAAGTAGGTATAGCGGTGTGAATAGGAGGAACTGTAGAGCCGGGGTTGTTGAACGAACGAGGCCACTTCTCCTTCCTCTCCACCTTTCCGTTCCTTTCTCCTTCTCCTTTCCTTCCCTCTTCCACTTTCTGTGCCTCCATCCTTCCTCCTTATCCCCATTTCTTCCTCCCCTTCTTGTTCGTGTTCTTGTTCTTGTTCTCCTCCTTCTTCCTATTCTTATACTTTTTCTTCCTTCTCATCCCATTCTCTACCCCTTACCATCTGAGTCCCCATCTTCACTCTTCATGCTTCTTCTCGCTTCTTCTCGCTTCTTGTCCTTGGTCTTCTTGTTCTTGTTCTTCTTGTTCTGCTCATTTACCTTCCCCCTCTTCTTCCCCCCTTTCAGACGCCGCCAGGAGCTGCCAGACGACAGTGTGTTTTTGTGCGACAATGGCGCACACAGACACACAGACACACATACACAGAGACCCACACAAACACACACAGGCACACAGACACACAGACACACACAAACACACAGAGACACAGAGACACACACAGAAACACACACAGACACACAGAGACACACATACACACAGACATACACACAAATACACACAGACGCGCACACACATACACACACAAATACACACAGCCACACAAATACATACAGACACACACAGACACACACAGACAGCGCGCACACAATGTGGAGTGGTGGGTGATTACCATACAGTACACACGAGGGCCGACACCTGCCTCCCCAAGTGACAGTCACAGTCGCCAACCTCGACAACGGTGCGCCCACAGCACACTAATCCAGCCGTCTCCACCAGCCAACATGCCCCCTCCTCCTGCTCACATTGATGCGAGTAGATTTATTAAATCACACACACTCCCTCCCCCTCTCCTCTCCATTGCCCGCCCGGCCGCCCCTTCTCCCCACCGACCCCTTCATCCCGGCCAACCCCGTATTCTCCGCTGCCGCTCCGCCCCGCTCCGCCCCGCTCCGCCCCGCTCCGCCCCGCTCCGCCCCGCTCCGCCCCGCTCCGCCCCGCCCCGCTCCGCCCCGCTCCGCCCCTCCCCGCCCCGCACCGCCCCGCACCGCCCCGCACCGCCCCGCACCGCCCCGCACCGCCCCGCACCGCCCCGCACCGCCCCGCACCGCCCCGCACCGCCCCGCCCCGCCCAGCACTGCACCGTCCCGCACCGCACCGCCGTCTCTCCTCCCCGCCGCCCCGTCGCATCGCCCCGCCGCCCCGCCGCCTCTTCTCCCTGCCGCCTCTTCTCCCAGCCGCCTCGCCGCCTCTTCTCCCTGCCGCCTCTTCTCCCAGCCGCCCGCCGCCTCTTCTCCCTGCCGCCTCTTCTCCCAGCCGCCTCGCCGCCTCTTCTTCCCGCCACCCTGCCGCCCCGCCGCCGTCCCCTTGACGCCGGCCGCTAAAACTAAAAAAAAGCCGGGGCGCCTCTCCAGGGGCGGCGGCGGGTTGGCGGGCGGCGGGAGTGGAGTGGTGTGGCGTCGGGGCGACGGGGGAGTGTGTGCCCGGAGCCCCCTCTAGCGGCGGCGGCGGCGGCGACTTGATCCGCGGGTTGATCTCCACCGTTGCCGGCAGTGCTTAGCGGCCCGGCCGACGATAAAACGCCCAGAGGAGCGGCACGACGCTCAATTGTGCGCATTGACAACCAATTGTGGCCATTGACAACCGATTGTTGCCCGGGCACAATGGGGGACCGAAAACCCTGTCGGGGCGCGTCCGCTGTTGTCATGGCAACAATGGTCGGTGAATGCATCAATCATTACCGGCCTCAGCCACTCACCCCCCCCCCCCCCCCCCCACACACACACAGACCCTCATCGCACCTCCTCGCACCTCTCAGCTCCCAACCCGCTCACCTTACACACACACTCACTCACACACTCAGATACTCACACGCACTTACACTCACCCACACTCACTCACACACTCATACACTCATACACACTCCCACTCACTCACTTAAACACAATCACGCGCACATATACCCAGTCACACACACTCACCTACACACACGCATGCCATAATATACACTCAAACACCCATGCGGACACACATGCATGCACAAACGAACATTCAAACAAACATACACACTCACGCACACACAACCAACCACACTCAGATCCTCACCCGCACTCACCCACATTCACCCACCTACTCAACCAGACTCAGTCACCCACTTACCCATAACACCCACCAGCTCACCCACACCCAACCACTCGCCTACACTTACACTTACACATGCACACAACCACCCACTCACACACGCGCACCCAATCACTCCCCCCATACGCCTACATACCCACACACATACACGTCAAACCTCTCACACACATGCATACCCACACATATCCGCCCCCCCCCCCCCCAGATGGGCATCTAAGCAGCTTAGTTTTCGATCAAAGGTTGACGCCTTCTTAAAGGAAGGCTTCGTGTGGAATTATTACACGGCATGAGCCTGAAACCGCACCGACATGGCCTGAAGCCGCACCCGGAACGGCCTGAAGCCACACTCGGAATGGCCTGAAGCCGCACCCGGAACGGCCTGAAGCCGCACCCGGGACGGCCTGAAGCCACACCCGGGACGGCCTGAAGCCACACCCGGAACGGCCTGAAGCCGCCACGGAATGGCCTGAAGCCGCACCCGGAATGGCCTGAAGCTGCACCCGGGACGGCCTGAAGCTGCACCCAGGACGGCCTGAAGCCGCACCCGCGACGGCCTGAAGCCGCAGCCGGGATGGCCTGAAGCCGCACCCGGCATGGTCTGAAGCCGCACGCGGCATGGCCTGAAGCCGCCATGGAACGGCCTGAAGCTGCACCCGGAACGGCCTGAAGCCGCACCCGGAACGGCCTGAAGCCGCACCCGGGACGGCCTGAAGCCGCACCTGGAACGGCCTGAAGCCACCATGGAACGGCCTGAAGCTGCACCCGAAACAGCCTGAAGCCGCCATGGAATGGCCTGAAGCCACACACAGAACGGCCTGAAGCCGCACCCGGAACGGCCTGAAGCCGCACCCGGGACGGCCTGAAGCCACACCCGGGACGGCCTGAAGCCACACCCGGAACGGCCTGAAGCCGCCACGGAATGGCCTGAAGCCGCACCCGGGATGGCCTGAAGCTGCACCCGGGACGGCCTGAAGCTGCACCCAGGACGGCCTGAAGCCGCACCCGGGACGGCCTGAAGCCGCAGCCGGGACGGCCTGAAGCCGCACCCGGCATGGCCTGAAGCCGCACATGGCATGGCCTGAAGCCGCACCCGGCACGGCCTGAAGCCGCACCCGGCATGGCCTGAAGCCGCACCCGACATGGCCTGAATCTGCACCCAGGATGGCCTGAAGCCCCACCCGGCATGGCCTGAAGCCGCACCCGGCACGGCCTGAAGCCGCACCCGACATGGCCTGTAGCCGCACCCAGCACGGCCTGAAGCCGCACCCGGCACGGCCTGAAGCCGCAACCGGCATGGCCTGAAGCTGCACCTGGCACGGCCTGAAGCTGTGCCTGGCATGGCCTGAAGCCGCGCCCGGCACGGCCTGAAGCCGCGCCCGGCACGGCCTGAAGCCGCACCCGGCACGGCCTGAAGCCGCGCCCGGCATGGCCTGAAGCCGCGCCCGGCACGGCCTGAAGCCGCACACGGCAAGGCCTGAAGCCGCACCCGGAACGGCCTGAAGCCGCGCCCGGAACGGCCTGAAGCCACGCCCGGCGCGCCTGAAGCCGCGCCCGGCGCGGCCTGAAGCCACGCCCGGGGCGGCCTGAACCCATGCCCGGCGCGGCCTGAACCCGCCACGGCGCGGCCTGAACCCGCGCTCGGGGGGAAAAACAAGGCGGTCAAAGGAAGAGATGGGAAGACAACATTAGGGAATGGACAGGCCTGGAGTTTGGCAAGTCCCAGAGGGAAGTTAGGAATAGGAAAAATGGAGAAAACTGGTTGCAAAGTCACCAGTCGTACCAACAGACCCTTGTGGTTAAGGGCTTGATGGTAACGACATGAATCATAGGTATTGATGGTATGGTGTCAACATAATCACATGTATTATTAACATCATCCTTACTATTAATGGTTTAAAGATTAAATATGGTTTGATGTGAATATAAATACTACTGGTCCAGCCTGAACATAATCAGAAGCATTCTGGTTCAGTGACCGTGACAATAACCCGCCCAAATATAGTCACACATTTATTTTATTGCTTGTATTATTATTGTGGACAGGATGTAACTTTGTGGCGTTGTATATCATTCATTTATAACACGCCAGTGCCCCGTTGAGTGCGTCCATCACTCAGGCACACAATGCCACGCTCGTCACAAGGAGACTGGTCCGTGAGAAGAGGGCCACTTCCTACTGGATGCCACGTCAACGGGTCGACTTATGCTAGGTACACACCTACCGTTTACGACGCGATTCGCGCATACGACCTCGTTAGTCGGTAGGTGGGTGCGGGACCATAGCACACCAGACGTCCGCGATTTGCGATTACAACTCAGTTTTAGGCCTTAAAGCTGAAATCGCAAGCAATTCGAAAAACGAATCGGGACGATTGCAAATCGGGATGTGCGTGCGGTCGGTCGTATCTTAAACGGTATATGCGTACTAGCCGCCGACCGTTCGCGTCTGAGTTTTAATGATCAACGAATCGCCGGGCCGGAAAAAGGACACGTGACAGTGTCTTAACCAAAATATTCTAATCGGCGGCTATATATTAATATCTTCTAATCGACGAATGTAAACTAAACAAATACGTAGCAGGCGCAAGGAAATTCCGCCGGTTCGGCGGCTACATATTAGACCCAAATCTATTCAACGGCGGCGATATTAATGTTTTCTAATCTACGAATGTAAACTAAACAAGTACGTAGCAGGCGCAAGGAGATTCCGCTGGTTCGGCGGCTACATATTAGACCCAAATCTATTCAACGGCGGCGATATTAATGTTTTCTAATCGACGAATGTAAACTAAACAAGTACGTAGCAGGCACAAGGAAATTCCATCACCGGCGATATTAATGTTTTCTAATCGACGAATGTAAACAAAACAAATAGCATTGCTACAGGAAACTGCTAGATGGCGCTGATGGCGACGTAGTTCGCGCAAAACCCACCAGGTGCGTGCAGTGCAGTCGCGAATCGGCGCAAGGAAAATGCTAGATGGCGCTGATGGCGAGGTAGTTCGCGCAAAAACCCACCAGGAGCGTGGATCGCAGCCGCGAATCGGACGTTATATGTGCGCGTCCAGTCGGTATATGTGCGCATCCCTTATCTTCGGTTTTAATCGCGATCGGGTCGCGATCGGGTCGCGTCGGGCACAAAGTTTTAGTGCGCGAGTCATAAACGGTAGGTGTGTACCTAGCATTAGTTACTCAGCTATAAAATTGCATAGTCCCATGTTTTGTTTTTTGTGGGGGGGTTTTGTTGGTGGGTTGTTTCCAATGTCTCCTAAAGGCGTCGTTAAATAAAATAAACTTGTTTGTTTTTCGTACATTAGTTGATTAAATAGGGTTTGTTTGTTGGGGTTTTACATTTTGGCAACATCTGAGTTCATATCACGATGGGTACTGACTTTGATAGTGCGCACTTATGGCGACTTTATAGTGCTGCCCCACTGCGAGACCAGGCCACGGCCACCATTACCTAATATCCTACTCAGCAACATAAGCCTGATATTGAGCTGACCAGTCCTTTCCCTGCCATAGTAATGCCGAGTGTCAGCTAAGAAGTGACAAGTATCAATGTGGCAAGTCACTGGTTTGACTCGGCCGGGAACCAACTACCCGACTATAGTCCTCAAAACTCTGGCTCAGGAAGCCATTGCCCGGGCCAAAGAGGACTTCCCTCTAGCCACCACGGTGTACACCGACGGCTCGCTCAACCCTGACACAGGCCGAGCCGGGGCTGGCTACTTCGTACCAGATGGGCAGGCTAGACGCCTTATCAGGGTCACGGACTACTCCTCCACCCTCGATACAGAGCTCGCCGCCATCCACCATGCACTGACCCATCTGCGGCACTGCAGCTGCATAGTGGTCACTGACTCACTCAACGCAGTCCGCAAGATCAAGGACCACAGAGCTAACCACTCTCTGGCCACCTTGATCCAGAACACCATCGTCACCAGGCATGAAGCTCAACTCGACACAGTGCTGGCCTGGGTCCCCTCCCACATAGACCTGACCAGGCTGACTCAGCTGCTCTGGATGGCTCCTGCCGTCCTGAGTTTGACCTCGTCTAGACCACTCCTTGTCCAAGCTCAAAGCCACCCACGCTAGAGCCACCAAAGCCCTGTGGGAGGCTTCCCTCCATGGCGCCACCGTCAGGAACCCATACTCCATCAGTTGGGCCTGGCACAAAAATGTCAGAGCACGCCTACCAGTCCCAAAAAACCTCTCTGCATCCGTGCAAGAGGCGGTCACGCGCTTCAGGACTGGATACAGGCGGTTCATCGATACCCCTGCATTGCAAAGATGTCCATGCGGTGACCAAGTCTTCAACGTCGCCCACGTCTTGGCGTCATGTGTGGCCTTTGATAGGACCACCATCCGAGACTTCCTCAGCCCACCACACAGCTTGTCTGACACCCGAGCTGCGCTCGCCATCCTCGAGAGACTCTCCGAGTCCTCATGGGAGCCACTCGGTAGATTCTATAGACAAAATTACCACACCTTCGAGATCGTCGGTGGCCCCGAACCCATCGCCGACGACTCTGAACCCAACAGCAGCGACAGTGACTAGCAACCACTGTCAGGGAACCCTGTGAGGTCCCGATCGGGGAGCCCCGTGAGGCCCCCCCAGCAGGGAGCCCCGGGAGCCCCCACACCGGGAGCCCCGTGAGGTCCCACCCGGGAGCCCCCACACCGGGAGCCCCGTGAGGTCCTGCCCAGGAGCCCCATGAGGTCCCACCCGGGAGCCCCATGAGGTCCCACCGGATGCAGCCCCTACACCGGGAGCCCCGTGAGGTCCCACCGGGAGCCCCGTGAGGTCCCACCAGGTGCAGCCCCTACACCGGGAGCCCCATGAGGTCCCACCCGGGAGCCCGTGAGGTCCCACCAGATGCAGCCCCTACACCGGGAGCCCCGTGAGGTCCCACCTGGGAGCCCCGTGTGTGATGTATAGACACACCGGTCTATGTGTGGGAGTCGGGAACCAGCGAGAGGTCATGTGATGAAGCAACAAGGTAAACAGTGGGCCACTAAACTTCACTTGCTATCCTGAGACACAGCTGTCAACGTCTTGTTACTTCTACAGATCTTACATGGTGTCAGATGTACACGAACAAATGCCAACATGACGTCGACAGGATTGAGGCCACCGGCTCCCTTAAATTTGGAAGGAAATGTGGCACTAAATTGGCGGACTTCGTTCCGTATGTACACGTTATATGCCGGGGCTACAGGAATCAGCTCTAAGAGTGAACAAATGCAGTGTAATTCTTTTCTGTATGTCGCGGGGACAGAGGCTCAGAAAGTATTTGAAACTATGCAGTTTGAGACAGGCGAACAAGACAAGATGATTCCATTGACGGAGGCTTTCAAGAAATACTGCACGAGGAAGTCAAACCGGACTATTGTAAGGTACCAGTTCAATACGTATAACCAGGGCTCTGAAGGAATGGACTCGTATGTGAGAGAGCTACAGCACCGTATCGCCCTGTGCAATTTTGGGGACTCGGAAGAATCTAAATTGTGTGATAGATTAGTCTGTGGTGTGAAGAGTGACAAGTTGAGAGATAGGCTGTTACAAACCCCGGATTTAACTTTGCAGCATTGTTTAGAATTATGCAGACTAAGTGAGCATGATTCAACGCGGTTAGCCTGTAATACGGACAGGCAAGGAGACACTGAAGTCCATGAAGTGAGCCGGTGGGAAAACAGAAGGACACGCCCCGCTATGTCGTCACGCGCGCAGGCAATGCCACGCCCCCCGGCAACAGTACCACCGGTGCGGAACAGGCGAATGGCACCGACGGGAAACGCCCCCCGCCGTAACGAGTGCACTCGGTGCGGTTATATACACACGAGAGAGGCCTGCCCTGCACAGGGAAAGCAGTGCATTACATGTGGGTGGATCGGGCATTTCGCTAAAGTGTGTAGAAGTGAACAGCGACTGCGAACACCAGTGAACGCCATAAATATGGATGAACAAGAGAGATACGAAGATGAACAGGGAGGTGCGTCAGCTAGGAGGGAAGAGGCGGAGTTGGACGACATGTTCGTCGAAGAGATTTCAAGCAATATTGAAGTCGGAGCGGTAGGAGCCAATGGAAGTGAACAGATGAGACTTTGGTTCGAAGATGTCAGCATATGTAATGTGAGGGTACGATTTAAATTAGACAGTGGGTCGCAGGCAAATATTCTGCCTGAAAGTGTATTCATGACATTGCCGAACATGGCCATGAAGAAACCACGGTGTCGGCTCATCACGTATTCTGGTGAGAGAATACACCCGCGAGGAGAAGTGATAATCAATGTGCGAGGAGTACCCCTGACGTTTCAAGTAATTGACAATGGATGCCCGATACTCGGCAAGGAGGCGTGTGTCAGCCTCAAGCTCATCGAGAGGATAAATAGTATGGACGTTGAAGTACAGCCTGAGGCGGAGAACCGAGAAGCAAGAAAAATGGTAAAGAATTATAGCGATGTATTTACAGGGTTGGGTTGCATTAAGGTTAATGCTACGATCCATGTAGACAGTAACATTTCCCCTGTAATTGATCCACCCAGGCGCATCCCTCATGCAATTAGCGGTGCAGTGCGGGACGAACTGGATCGCATGCTGAAATTGGGTGTGATAGTAGAACAACATGAACCGACAGAGTGGGTAAATTCTATTACCATTGTGAAGAAACCGGTCAAAATTAGAGTGTGCTTGGACCCCACCAAGCTGAATAAGGCTATTCTCCGGGGGCCATATCCAATAAGAACTGTTGAACAAGTTGTAGCTCAGACCGCGGGCGCTAAATATTTTACAGCGTGAGATGCGCAAAGCGGTTATTGGCAGGTTGTCCTCGATGAGCCAAGTTCACGCCTATGTACCTTTAATACCCCTTGGGGTCGCTATAGATATACCCGGCTGCCTTTTGGGATAAAGACGGCTGGGGATATTTTCATCCAAGAGATGGATCAAATACTTAGAGGATTACAAGGAGTAACAGTAATAGCTGACGACATTCTAATTTACGGATGCAATGTAAAAGAACATAACAACAAATTGGAAGCGGTGTTAATGAAAGCTAGAGAAGTTGGGTTAAAATTAAACCCTAATAAATCATGTGTATGTAGAACAGAGGTAGAGTATGTGGGACATCTGTTAACAGCTGAGGGCCTTAAGCCAAACCCGGAGCGAGTTCAGGCGATCAATGAAATGGCAACCCCATCCGACAAATCAGGCGTGCAAAGATTCTTGGGGATGGTTGGATATGTCCATTAATTTATTCCTAATTTATCGGAAATAGCCAAGCCTTTGAGAATCTTGTTAACAAAAACTGTAGCCTGGCACTGGGATGCACCACAGGAGGAGGCATTTA
Organism: Branchipolynoe longqiensis; assembly: GCA_030323885.1. Taxonomy (NCBI): domain Eukaryota; kingdom Metazoa; phylum Annelida; class Polychaeta; order Phyllodocida; family Polynoidae; genus Branchipolynoe; species Branchipolynoe longqiensis. The sequence goes on along the minus strand of CM059194.1, from coordinate 66,714,510 downwards.
ACAAATTGAAAATGTTACTGATCACGGCTCCTGTGTTGAAATATTACGAAGTGGAAAAAAACCTGACGATGCAAGTAGATGCATCCAAGTCAGGGCTGGGTGCGGCATTGTTTCAGGAAAAAAGGCCTATTAGTTTAGCATCAAAAGCCTTAGATAAATGTCAGAGTAACTATGCTGTCATTGAGAAAGACAGGTACGTGATGGTCAGTGGTCACTAACACTGTGGAACAGGACCAATAAGAATTGCTCTAAAATGCTAACTGATGTTACTGGTGTTATTTTTACCATTAAAAGACCCCCAGACAAATGACTAAATCCAATTCTGTCATGGACATCTTCCGTTTTAAGTTAATATAATTGATAAATAACTTCCAGATTTCCTGACAAAATAAACAAGCCAGAGAGATATGCTCTGTGGCTGTGAAATTACCGTAGACAGGGTGTAAGTCCTAATCACAGTCAGCTTGACTGTGATTAGGACTTATGGGCAAGTCCTCTTCTCACATAGACTACTACCGGAAAGTAATGCCCAGTGAGGATGGCACCCCCATGGTCATTGGCCACGGGGGTGCCATCTTCAGCCTCCCTCCGCCCCCCCCCCCCCACACACACACACTCACCCTGCGCGCTCTTGTTATCACTTATCTGACAGCTCTTCCCGAAATTCGCAGCTGCACTTCTTCACTGAGTTTCAAGAATTCATTATGTGTGTGTGTGGGGGGGGGGGGGGGGGGTCAGGCGGGGGTGCTGAGACAGTCTTCAATATCCTGCTTAAAGTTACATAATCCGGTGGTTTTGAGTTTCTGTTATTTTCTTAGATAAATATACTAGGTGATTCGTTATAATCGACCTCACCTTAGTTTTATGTAACTGATTTAAAATGATGAACTAGTATATAAATGCTGTCATTCAGATTTATCCACATGAATGACAGCATTTGCTTTGATCAACCCCAAACCCTGAAACACATCTTTGTATTCGCTTACCAGCTTCTCCGCCCGGGCGCTGGGACAATTCGTCGGCTTGGAAATGTTCATCGGCACAGCACAGTTCACCTCATCCACCCGCGCCAGCAGGTTCAATGTCACACAAGCCTGCTTGCCCAAAATAGGCTGACAGTTCCGTTCCACTTGGAACTTGAACACTCTGTCATTGACGTCAAGCACCGCCTCCCCGTCCGGAGTGATCCGATGACCCAAGAACGTCACCAACGAACACCTAGTGTTCGTCAGCCGCCCGGAGCAACTCTGTCGAAGACGTACCTCGGCAGTACGTTCGCCTCTGATCCGGTGTCGAGCTTGAACTTGACAGGGGAACCGTTCACCCGGACGATCGCATACCACAGCTCAGCGTCTTGCTCGGCACCGCGGTCCACGGCACCGACGAACAGAACCGTTGCCAGCACATTGACCTCCGCCGGATCCGGGTCTTGCTCAGCATTGTGAGGGTCGAGCTCTTCAACAGTAAGCTCATTGACTCTGCCCAGTCTGCTCCTGCAGACCTTACCGAAGTGCCCAATCTTCTTGCGGGCTATGCAAGCCTTGGCTTTCGCTGGGCAGACTCCCCGGCGGTGTTCATATCCACAGTTCTGGCAGCGGATCTTGAATTCTCCTGTACCGGCGCCACCGGCATTCCAAGATGGCGATTTCCAAGATGGCGTTGCTGATGACCGAACCGCCGATGCACCCGTATGCGCAGTAGCATAGTTCCTCAGAAAATCAATCTCCTTACTTTCAACGTCTGATTTGGTGTCCTCCAACAGATCTGAACTGAACTCACTCATTTCACAAATACTGACACATTTTCCCAAAGTTAACTCAGGAGTTTGCAGCAGTTTGTTACGTAAATTAACATTTCTCACACCAGCCAATAACCAATCGCGCAACAGCGACTCCTCCACCGTACCATATTCACAATCCTTCACCCATCTCTTAATGCCGTGATGTATGTAGCCATATTTTCTGTAGCCTGATTATGCGTATTAAACTTGTATCTTGTGATAATGAGACTGCATTTGCCTACACAATACATTCGAAATGCCTCCGTGAGTGGCCCGATCCTGTCTTGATCAGCGAGCGCGATATCCATATTGGCGAAAACTTTGTACGCTTCTTCGCCAGCGACGTGAAGAAAGATGCAGCATTGCCCTCGTTCTGTCTTCATTATGACACCTGCAGCTGTGGCGTATATGTCATATGCTCTGATCCATGTTTTCCAGTTCGATCTCGCGTTGTTGCTGAGGACAAGCTGACCAGGCAGCCGCAAACCCGGCAACGTATTAGCGGGCGGCATTCTTCCTCATCTGTCTATTACGCATATATCACAGCACCCATCTAGGAATTAGCAATTTACTATGCCACCTATGGAACTAAAAGCTATGTGTGGGCAATTAAGACTTACATGAATATTTTTTACTTTGTTGCTATGACATATTGAAGTTAAGCTATTCTATGATAGATGAGATCACCATTCCCACTGTGCATGCACTGAAAACGGGGTGGGCAGCAAAGCAAATGCGTACGGCCATTGACTTTGCCAATACCCGTAGGGACTTTGATTTCATTCAAAATTAATAGAAATGCATAACAATTTGGCATAAACATGTATGCACACATGCAATATAATGATCTGATGAATATAACTAAGACAAAACTAGCCATAGTTAAACATTTTGAGCTTAGAAACATACAATTCCACACAGAACAATCAGTTGCTTTAACTAGTTTAAGGCTGATATCCACATCACTATTATTAATTCTTGTTCTAAATATTAAAATTCCAAATGTGTCAAGAGACACTTGTTTCAGAGAAAATATAACCAATATCTGATTAAGCCTACTCATTTTATATTTCTACGTGTCATTAACCATAGGATATAACTAAAAACATGAATAAAATAAGTAAAACTAACTATGGCTATGGCTCTAACACTAGTCTGAGTGCCCAGATTTATCTAAATCTAAATGCACATGGCATAAGATGTGCTGATTATATTGATGTAAATGCAATGCAGGATAAAAGATTAATATCTTAATTTATTATATATATTTTTTTAGTTGGTATTCTATGGCATTTCATAGCTGCACTCAGTGTATTAGCATGTGCTTCTCATGGGTTTGTTTTTATTCCACGTATCCCACAATGCACCGCGTCGTTGGAATGGCCATGTAGTCTATTATAATGGCAACAGCTTAGACAGAATCTTATATTTAAACAACATTCAAAGAAGCATTGGGTGACGGCAGATATAAATCTAGCTTGAGCAATAATAAAGGAAGCGAACATCCCACTAACAAGTAAACCCAACAAGTATTAATTAAGTTGAAGGTATATTAAGCATAACTGCCTACTAACTTATGAAATGTGATTCCTTGTTGCTTAGCTGTTATGTTTTTATATTTTACACAATTAATTGCATAGTACTACAGACCTTTCAGCAAACAAGGCACTGTCACTTTTCATACAAGTTGTCTGCCATAATTAGATGCGTAAAACTTCCATAAGCATATTCAGCGCTTTACGGAGTGACCCAACCAGCCATGGTGCGAGCCAACCAGCCACGGTTGAACTCGTTTGAGCCCGTTTAAACTTGTTTCCGGTACAAAGGCTAGGGGACCAGGTTGGAAACTGAGCGATAATAGATGAAAACTCCTATGCCTCTGCCTGAGCAAATGAATGCCAGGGGACCAGGATAGACCTCCACAGAGTTAGCAGTGTAGTAAAATATTATTTTACTAGTTTATTGTTCAGATATTATCACATATTTATGTATCTTTTGCACAGATTAAATTGTTTAAAGTATATTTGAAATTGATCTACATTGATTTCTGTTTAAATCACACAATATACTACTTACTGAATGGGGAAACTCATCCTGCAAGGGTATGCTCAATATGACCCAGTGGTCAGCCGTTTTTCATCCTTTCGTCGCTGTGGACCCTTCTCAAAACTTCCAATATGGCGGCAGGATGACACGTCATTGGTCAGTCTCTGATTGGTCATTGGCCATTCTAGTCTGTATTTCTACGGTAATATCAACTGACACCTGTTTTCATTATCAGCTCATATCCTGTGTGAATATTCTTAATCTGAGTATCACTGTCACGACTGTTAAACCATACACACTGACATCATCATCACATGATTGCATTGATTTGTAGTTATAACAGTCGCAGTTTAGTTCAGATTGCATTTCATAACATACTACTATTAATATGAATGTAATTTCAGTAAATATCCACACTTTTACATGGTTGAACACAAGAACCTCGGCACTGATAAAAAATACCTTATTCCATGAATTGTTTATCCCCCACCCAATCCGCAAAAAAAAAGAAATCCCCAATATTATCTGATATTTCTGTTATCTTAGAGACATAAAATACTAATCTATGCTTTCAACAGGGTGTTGAAATGAAGTAATACCCCTGTCACACTACGACGTAATGAGCGAACGTGAGCCTAACGTAGTGATTTTTCGTCATTACGTTGATGTACGTTGGATTACGTTATGATGACGTCATAATGACGTTAGACTGACGTCGAGCTACGTCACATTACGTCGTGTTACGTCGAGTTACGTCGAAGTTTTGGACATGTTCAAAACGTTCGACGTAGCTTGAACTTAAGGGTTTACGTTCGCCGTACGTTCTGTACACGTTCGGCGAACGTCAATGACGTTAAGCAAACGTTATTAAAACGTCGGTCACTACGTTCAACTACGTTGCATTACGTTGCACTACGTTGACCCACATTAATCCGAGGGGGAACGTGCAGTCCACGTAGTGAAACCGCCGGGTTAACGGACGCCTAACGGATATCCAACGTAGGTTTACCGTTTTGCCACCGTTTCCTGACGTAAATAACGTGAGGTAACGTAAAGCAACGTAGTTCTGGCGATGGAATAACGTTCATAACGTTCCGTGAGCGTAGTGACGTTGTCCTCTCTCGGTGCTTGACGGTATCACTACGCTTTACCAACGTTACGTTCTCGTCCACTACGCTGCATCCACGTTCAACTTGTGCCCAAATTTGCATACTACGCTGAGAAGTTCAACGTTTTTCACGTTCTCCCTACGTTGACGTCATTACGTCGTAGTGTGACAGCCCCATAAGGAAAGGGATTTCATGATTGACTGCTAAATGTATCGGTTGTAGTGTATGTACGACGCGAGCACCCGAAACCGAAATCCTGATCGGGCCGGCAGCGCCGTCTGCGCGGAACCCAAATAAAGCATTATGAAACTAGACGTCGTTGTGTAGAGTCGGTTCATGATCACGGAACCCAAATAAAGCATTATGAAACTAGACGTCGTTGTGTAGAGTCGGTTCATGATCATTACATCGGTTACCTCATGTTACCTACTTACCAACAACCCTACCTAAAACAACACACGTAAATGAACTATGAAAATAGTGTTCATGTTGATTGGAGAAGGTGGGTCTTCAGCCTCCCTCCGCCCCCCCCCCCCCCCCCACCCCACACACACACACACTCACCCTGCGTGCTCTTGTTACCACTTATCTGACAGCTCTTCCCGAAATTCGCAGCTGCACTTCTTCACCGAGTTTCAAGAATTCATTAAGTGTGTGTGTGTGGGGGGGGGGGGGGGGGGGGGGTGCTGAGAAAGTCTTCAATATCCTGCTTAAAGTTACATAATCCGGTGGTTTTGAGTTTCTGTTATTTTCTTAGATAAATATACTAGGTGATTCGTTATAATCGACCTCACCTTAGTTTTATGTAACTGATTTAAAATGATGAACTTGGGCAATATTTGAAGGTTAAACTTGCCAAATTAATGTTGAGATGCTTGACAAAACTCTGACCCCATAGGCTTCAGAAGTAAGAGGTTCTATTATATTAAATTGACCATGTCCTATGTAACCAGAAATACTTAATAATTGGTTGGTTGTTGAAGTTGTACGTCCTGGCAACATGTAAGGTCATATCAGGACGGGAGTACTTAATAAGTGCACCAGTATATACGTGACATGTGTAGGTTCAATTCTAGCTAAGTTTTTAGTTTTTTAAATGTCCATGCTTTTATCAGACCATGCAGCTTTAGAGCTGCATGGTCTGACGATTTTGGGTTTCTGGCATATATTTCTGATAAATCTATCACCAGTATTAGTTTGACTGTCATAATCTACCCTTCTTCAGCTCGAAGTAACCTTTATTTAATTATCATGAATGGTTAATTTGCAGATATTTGAAATGAAAATATGTCAGAATTACATTTGTTATTCACACTGAAATGAGGGACAGCATAGGCCTTGGCAGAACCAGGTTTGGCAGAACCAGAAGCTGTGTATTCCACGATGGATGGGTGGATAGGTGGATGGATGGGTGGATGGGTGGATGGGTGGATGGGTGGATGGGTGGGTGGATGGGTGGATGGGTGGATGGGTGGATGGGTGGGTGGATGGGTGGATGGGTGGATGGGTGGGTGGATGGGTGGATGGGTGGATGGGTGGATGGGTGGATGGGTGGGTGGATGGGTGGATGGGTGGATGGGTGGATGGGTGGATGGATGGGTGGATGGGTGGATGGATGGATGGGTGGATGGGTGGATGGGTGGTTGGGTGGATAGGTGGATGGGTGGATGGATGGGTGGATGGGTGGATGGGTGGGTGGATGGATGGATGGGTGGATGGGTGGATGGGTGGGTGGATGGGTGGATGGGTGGATGGGTGGGTGGATGGATAGGTGGATGGGTGAGTGGGTGGATAGATGGGTGGATGGGTGGATGGGTGGGTGGATGGATGGATGGGTGGATGGGTGGATGGGTGGGTGGATGGATAGGTGGATGGGTGAGTGGGTGGATAGATGGGTGGATGGGTGGGTGGATGGAGAGGTGGATCGGTGGATCGGTCGGTGGATGGATGGGTGGATGGGTGGGTGGATGGATGGATGGGTGGGTGGGTGGATGGATGAGTGGATGGGTGGATGGGTGGGTGCGTGGGTGGATGGGTGGATGGGTGGATGGGTGGATGGGTGGGTGGGTGGATGGATGGGTGGATGGGTGGATGGGTGGGTAGATGGGTGGGTTGATGGATGGGTGGATGGGTGGGTGGATGGATGAGTGGATGGATGGATGGGTGGGTGGATGAGTGGATGGGTGGGTGGATAGGTGGATGGGTGGATGGGTGGGTGAATGGGTGGGTGGATAGGTGGATGGGTGGGTGGATCGAGGAGTGGATGGGTGGATGGATGGGTGGATGGGTGGGTGGATGGGTGGATGGGTGGATGGATGGATGGGTGGGTGGATGGATGAGTGGATGGATGGATGGGTGGATTGGTGGATGGGTGGATGGGTGGGTGGATGGATGGGTGGATGGGTGGATGGGTGGGTGGATGGATGGGTGGGTGGGTGGATGGGTGGATGGATGGGTGGATGGGTGGATGGGTGGGTGGATGGATGGATGGGTGGGTGTGTGGGTGGATGGGTGGGTGGGTGGGTGGATGGGTGGGTGGGTGGGTGGGTGGATGGATGGATGGATGGGTGGATGGGTGGATGGGTGGATGGGTGGATGGATGGGTGGGTGGATGGATGGATGGATGGGTGGATGGGTGGATGGGTGGGTGGATGGGTGGATGGGTGGGTGGATGGATGGGTGGATGGGTGGATGGATGGGTGGATGGATGGGTGGGTGGGTGGATGGATGGATGGGTGGATGGATGGGTGGGTGGATGGTTGGATGGTTGGATGGATGGGTGGGTGGATGGGTGGGTGGGTGGGTGGATGGATGAGTAGATGGATGGATGGGTGGATGGGTGGGTGGGTGGATGGGTGGACGGATGGGTGGATGGGTGGGTGGATGGATGGGTGGATGTGTGGGTGGGTGGATGGGTGGATGGATGGCTGGTGGATAGGTGGATGGGTGGGTGGATGTGTGGGTGGGTGGATGGGTGGCTGGTGGATAGGTGGATGGGTGGATGGGTGGGTGAATGGGTGGGTGGATGGATGGGTGGGTGTGTGGATGGATGGGTGGTTGGGTGGCTGGATGGATGGGTGGGTGGTTGGATGGTTGGGTGGGTGGGTGGGTGGATGGGTGGATGGGTGGATGGGTGGATGGGTGGATGGGTGGATGGATGGGTGGGTGGATGGATGGATGGGTGGATGGGTGGATGGGTGGGTGGGTGGATGGGTGGATGGGTGGGTGGATGGGTGGATGGGTGGATGGGTGGATGGGTGGATTGGTGGATGGATGGATGGGTGGATGCATGGTTGGATGGATGGGTGGATGTGTGGATGGTTAGATGTGTGGATGGATGGGTGGATGGATGGGTGGTTGGTTGGATGGATGGGTGGATGGATGTGTGGATGGGTGGATGGATGGATGGATGGATGGGTGGGTGGATGGGTGGATGGGTGGATGGGTGGATGGATGGATGGTTGGATGGATGAGTGGATGGATGGATGGGTGGATGGGTGGATGGATGGGTGGGTGGGTGGGTGGATGGGTGGGTGGGTCGGTGGATGGGTGGGTGGGTGGGTGGATGGATGGGTGGATGGGTGGATGGGTGGATGGGTGGATGGGTGGATGGGTGGATGGGTGGGTGGATGGGTGGATGGGTGGATGGATGGGTGGATGGGTGGATGGATGGGTGGATGGGTGGATGGGTGGATGGATGGGTGGGTGGATTGATGGGTGGGTGGATGGGTGGATGGATGGGTGGATGGATGGGTGGATGGGTGGATGGGTGGGTGGGTGGGTGGGTGGATGGATGGGTGGATGGATGGATGGGTGGATGGGTGGATGGATGGGTGGATGGGTGGGTGGGTGGATGGATGAGTGGATGGATGGATGGGTGGATTTGTGGATGGATGGGGGGATGGGTGGATGGATGGGTGGATGGGTGGGTGGGTGGATGGGTGGATTGGTGGATGGGTGGGTGGTTGGATGAGTGGATGGGTGGGTTGGTGGATGGGTGGGTGGATGGGTGGGTGGGTGTATGGGTGGGTGCAGTGGAATGCGGGTGTGGGGCTTAGCTAGGCCAGTTAAATCAATTTAAAGTTGCATATTCCAATGCTTTTGAGATTGTGATATATATTTTAGTTAGATCACACATATTAGCTTGATCACTATAATCTACCTTAAGGGCCCAGTCCTTACATGCAGTATGCGGTATTCGGTATGCGGCATGTGGTATGCGAATGGCATGATTCCTTACATGCGGTATGAGGTATGCGGTATGTGGTATGCGGCACACAACTGGCTCTATTAAACAAATAAAAATAAACAATTATTCTCCATACTGCTCTGTATATGACCAAATATTGCATTTATATCTATGCACCTTTTCGTATGTCACATGGGGGTTCCTACCTTTATTATAGATAAGTATTCATATTTCTGTGCATATGGTAGCATTTTTAGCTTTCCCCTTACTGTATGTCTCCTGGGTGCCCAGCTCACCATGTGTTTCCCCTCCTCACCCCTGTGTGAGACCGTTCCGTAATGCTCAGTCGCCTCTCCTAGTGTTAAACTAATGAACACATCAGACTCAGGTTTCTATTCACACCCTGCGTGCCGCATACCGCATGCCGCACCGATCGCTACATGGACCAATCGGAAAATGCATTCACATTCGCATTCGCATTCGCATTCGCATACCGCATACCGCATGTAAGGAATGTAGCCCATAGGTTTCAAGGCGTTCGATTTTTTGTCGCATTCGCATTTGCATACCGCATACCGCATACCACGTTTAAGGAATGTACCCTTTACTTTAGTTTGAAGGAAATTTTATTATGAATGGCCTGACCTTTGGTTATTTTAAGTGAAAACATGCTAAATGACCTTTCGTGTGCCAAATTCATGATAATTCATTCATGACTGGTTACATAACATTTTTCTCCATTTCTGGAATGAACTGACATAGGCATAGCTCCACCTCATGAAATACACCATTGCAGGTTAATTTGGTGATAAAAGTAAAGATATGGCATTTAGTTTAATCTATATGCTGCCTTTACTTTATGTGCACGGAAATGTTTTTATTTACAGGTAAAATGTAAAGCTGAATGTAAACATTGTTATTTCTTGTCTCAGGCAATATCAGTAAAGGGGTCCCAACAGTTGACTATTAATATAGCAGTGATCTAATCACCGAGGTCTGACAGCACTACTGTATACTCTACTTAACAATTGTTCAATTGCCAAACCAATAACCTTACTGTGTGCAAAAAGGGTAAATAACTGCCATTATGTATGGCTGGAAGACCATTTCCTTGGCGTCGACACAAGATTATTGAGAAGAATAAATATTTTCACCCAAAAAACCCACCTCTAGCTAAACGGGATGGCCCAATGAGTTGAGCACCTGCTTCCCAATTAGCAAGTCATTGCCGCGATTCAAATCCCAGGTTTAAACCAACAACTTAAAATTGATACATGAGAGTTGTCACTACGTAGCCTGGTACTGGGCATTACTAGGATAGGGCAAGGAGCAGTGCAATGAGGAAACCCAATTGCAATCGATTCAAATTGTCCTTGGTTAATCAATGAATGTCAACAATGTTTCTATTTTGATCTTATATAAATTGAGCAATGCATTAATATCACTTGTGTAACATGATAATTAAACACACATCCAGAACATCATTTTAACATACACTTGACATTTTTTTAGAGACGTTATTGACTACACATTAAGGTAACAAGCTAGTCTTACATGAAAATAATTGAATAAAGAGACGTTATTGATTACACATTAAGGTAACAAGATAGTCTTACATGAAAATAGTTGAATAAAGAGACGTTATTGATTACACATTAAGGTAACAAGATAGTCTTACATGAAAATAGTTGAATAAAGAGACGTTATTGATTACACATTAAGGTAACAAGATAGTCTTACATGAAAATAGTTGAATAAAGAGACGTTATTGATTACACATTAAGGTAACAAGATAGTCTTACATGAAAATAGTTGAATAAAGAAACGTTATTGATTACACATTAAGGTAACAAGATAGTCTTACATGAAAATAGTTGAATAAAGAGACGTTATTGATTACACATTAATGTAACAAGATAGTCTTACATGAAAATAGTTGAATAAAGAGACGTTATTGATTACACATTAAGGTAACAAGATAGTCTTACATGAAAATAGTTGAATAAAGAGACGTTATTGATTACACATTAAGGTAACAAGATAGTCTTACATGAAAATAGTTGAATAAAGAGACGTTATTGATTACACATTAAGGTAACAAGATAGTCTTACATGAAAATAGTTGAAAAAAAGGTTATTTGGGGAGGGGGGGGGGGGGTAAATGCCAGACGTCAATCTGTAAATGTTCACATTTTCACTTTAGCACAAAATCACACATGCATACTTTGAATACATTTTGTGGGATAAATTAAATACTTGTACCTTATTGCTAACATACTTAACACACAGAGGCAACACTAATTATTTCACTTGTTATATACAATCTTTTAATTACTATCATCATAATGTGGAAATGAAATATGTGGTGCCCAGTTACTTTTAGAGAATCGCCGATATATGTAGGAGAGTATTGAAGTCGGTCAGTTAAGACTTGCCTAAATACTCGAATCGGTAGAGCGCATGCCTCACTCCCGTGCGGGAGATCGGGAGTTCGATTCCTGGTCGAGTCAAACCAATGACTTACAAAATGTATACTTGTCGCTTCCTAGCTTGGCACTCGGCATTAATAGGATAGGGCAGGACTGGTTAGGTCAGTCTCAGGATAATGTAACTGAGTGGGATATCAGGTCATGGTGCTCGCAGCCTGATTTCCCAGTGGGGCAGCACTATAAAGTCTCCATGGGTGCGTACTGTCACAAGTAGGTACCCGTCCTGATATGACCTTGGATGTTGCCAGAACGTCAAATTTCAACAACCAACCATGCAACTTGCCTAAACTGAAAGTAGCAGCGGTCAACGTGTACCAGTTGCATTAGCAGGGAATGGTACTGTGGTAGAACCGGCCTCGTTCGTCGTGGTGCGATAAAAGGTTATGTGGGCTGTCCACACCTCCCCTCATCTCCCCCTCCCCCCTCCCCCCACAGAGGCCGCCCATGTAATGAGGTTTTCATATGTTTACAGGGTCGCCCTGAGGGTGCCCTCTACGACTAGACTGGCGCCTCTCCCACGCACCACTCATCGCGCCCAGCCCCACAGGAGGGCCTGGGGGGCGTGGGTTCGATCCCTGGCAGAGTCAGGGTAAACACTTTCAACACCGGTATGTACCAAATCCATGCTTGGCAACAATATGAGGATGTTATGAGAACGTGCTGTCGAACAAGTAGGCAGCCATGTTGGTATGCTGACCTCAGATATTGCTAGGAGGGTAATCCCCAATTACACACTTAATCAGTTCCAGGGCGTATCAGTGGCAATTGCTCTATAACAATTCGTATTAAAGACCGAACCCATCGACGTGTACCACCGCACCCTCCACCCCCTCACCTCCTCACCTCCACATCCTCACCTGCACACATCTATTAACCTGGTCCCTGTGCCCCACACAGTGTGGTGCACCAGACCTGCACACATCTATTAACCTGGTCCCTCTGCCTCACACAGTGCGGTGCACCAGACCTGCACACATCTATTAACCTGGTCCCTCTGCCTCACACAGTTCGGTGCACCAGACCTGCATACATCTATTAACCTGGTCCATGTGCCTCACACAGTGTGGTGCACCAGACCTGCACACATCTATTAACCTGGTCCCTGTGCCTCACACAGTGCGGTGCACCAGACCTGCACACATCTATTAACCTGGTCCCTGTGCCTCACACAGTGCGGCGCACCAGACGTGCACACGTCTATTATCCTGGTCCCTGTGCCTCACACAGTGCGGTGCACCAGACCTGCACACATCTATTAACCTGGTCCCTGTGCCCCACACAGTGTGGTGCACCAGACCTGCACACATCTATTAACCTGGTCCCTCTACCTCACACAGTGCGGTGCACCAGACCTGCACACATCTATTAACCTGGTCCCTCTGCCTCACACAGTGCGGTGCACCAGACCTGCAAACATCTATTAACCTGGTCACTCTGCCTCGCACAGTGCGGTGCACCAGACCTGCACACATTTATTAACCTGGTCCCTCTGACTCACACAGTGCGGTGCACCAGACCTGCACACATCTATTATCCTGGTCCCTCTGCCTCACACAGTGCGGTGCACCAGACCTGCACACATCTATTATCCTGGTCCCTCTGTCTCACACAGTGCGGTGCACCAGACCTGCACACATCTATTATCCTGGTCCCTCTGCCTCACACAGTGCGGTGCACCAGACCTGCACACATCTATTAACCTGGTCCCTCTGCCTCACACAGTGCGGTGCACCAGACCTGCACACATCTATTATCCTGGTCCCTCTGCCTCACACAGTGCGGTGCACCAGACCTGCCCACATCTATTATGCTGGTCCCTCTTCCTCACACAATGTGGCGCACCAGACCTGCCCACATCTATATGCTGGCCTCTGCTCACTGCAGGACCTGCCACACATCTATTATCCTGGTCCCTCTGTCTCACACTGTTGCGCATGGGCGCACACTCTAGTACTGGTCCTGCCACACAGTGCGTGCACCAACCTGCCCTATTACCTGGTCCCTCTGTCTCACACTGTGTGGCGCATGAGACCTGCACACATCTATTAACCTGGTCCCTGTGCCTCACACAGTGCGGTGCACCAGACCTGCCCACATATATTATCCTGGTCCCTCTGCCTCACACAGTGCGGTGCACCAGACATGCACACATTTATTATCCTGGTCCCTCTGCCTCACACAATGCGGTGCACCAGACCTGCACACATCTATTATCCTGGTCCCTAGGCCTCACAGAGTGCGGTGCACCAGACCTGCACACATTATCCTGGTCCCTCTGCCTCACATGGTGTGGTGCACCAGACATGCACACATCTATTATCCTGGTCCCTCTGCCTAACACAGTGCGGTGCACCAGACCTGCCCACATTATATTGGTCCCTTTCGCTCACATGGTGTGGTGCACCACACCAGCCCACATCTATTATCCTGGTCCCTCTTCCTAACACAGTGCGGTGCACCAGACCTGCACAAATCTATTATCCTGGTCCCTCTGTCTCACACTGTGCGGTGCACCAGACCTGCACCAGACATGCACACATCTATTATCCTGGTCCCTCTGCCTCACACATTGCGGTGCACCAGACATGCCCACATTATCCTGGTCCCTCTCGCTCACATGGTGTGGTGCACCACACCAGCCCACATCTATTATCCTGGTCCCTCTGCCTCACAAAGTGCGGTGCACCAGACCTGCACACATCTATTCAGGGCGTGACCGCAGCGCGCCGGTTCAGCGTGGGAGTGATGGGTGTGATGGGTGTGAGGGGTGTGAAGCAGGGTGAGGGGAGGGGGGAAGAGTTGTTTACGTTATATTGTCAGGGGGATGTCGTCAGGTTTCTGGCCCATCTGCCTGCCCCCGTCAACCTACTGGAGGATTGGCGATGAAGTCACACACTGGAGAAGACAGGCGTGTGGGTGTGGGTGTGGGTGTGGGTGTGGGTGTGGGTGTGGGTGGGTGTGGGTGTGGGTGTGGGTGTGGGTGTGGGTGTGGGTGTGGGTGTGGGTGTGGGTGTGAGTGTGGGTGTGGGTGTGGGTGTGGGTGTGGGTGTGGGTGTGGGTGTGGGTGTGGGTGTGGGTGTGGGTGTGGGTGTGGATGTGGGTGTGGGTGTTAGTGTGGGTGTGGGTGTGGGTGAAGGCATGCTTTAGTACATTGTTTGCTAAATATTTTTGGGAAAATCCAAATATAATATAGTGATCTTAATTGTATGTATATATATGAGAGGGGTTAAAGCGCCCGTCTCCCGTGTTGGTAGACCGTGAGATCGTGGGTTTGAACGCTGGTCGAGTCAAACCAATGATCTAAAAATGATAGTTGTCACTTCCTATCCAGGCACTTGGCATTATTAGGATATGGCAAGGACTGGTTTGCTCAGTGTCAGGATAATGTGAATGAGTGGAATATTATTATTAGGTCAAGGTGCTGGCAGCCTGGTCTCCCAGTGGGGCAGCATTATAAAGTCGGCATGAGTGCGAACTGTTACAAGTCGGTACCCGTCCTGAGATGACAACAACAAACAAAACATTAGCGGGGTCATACCTTTATTTGCATTCCCACAATTTGATTAGAGCACAAGTCATGTACATATAATATACATGCACGATACATATGCTACAGACAATACTACACTATATATAAGAGTAATACTATTACTATATATGTATTGTAAGTATACTTATTTTTACATGTATAAATGTTCGGTAGGAAGAATTTAAGTATCCTATATTTATTAATTATAACCAATGATCATTCGCGTTGGATCCGACTGCCGCAATCGCTGTGGATCCTGGGCCCGATGCCGACACCGGTTGCTATTCGCGCTCTAAATCAATAAGTTTTTCATATTTCATGTAATACATATAGGCCTAATACATACAACACATATCATAAAATAATATATAACACATATAATCTCTCTATATATAATATAACTTATAAGGCTGCGTTACAAAATTGATACTTATTGCTATATCTTTTGGAGATGAGCATTTATAGGATAGCGAAGGGAGCAGTGGAATGAGGAAGACCAATTGTCTGCAGGTGAAACTTACCCCGCTTAATCAGCGAATAAAACAAGAACACAATTCACAACAAAGTACCGGATGGCTCAGTATTGGTATAAACTATAATGTGACTGAGTCGGAGATATCGGGTTACGGCACATCCACTACCCCACCCCAGTAGGACCACTATAAATAGTCACATAAACCGAACCCCAAAACATATATAAATAGAGGGGCGGGGCAGGCGGGGCGGGGCGGGGCGGGGCGGGGCGGGGCAGGGCGGGGCGTGGTGGGGCGGGGCGGGGCGGGGCGGGGGGGGCGGGGCGGGGCGGGGGGGGCGGGCTGTGTGGGGCGGGGCGGGGGCGGGGCGGGACGGGCGGTGCGGTTCGGTGCGGGGCGGTGCGGGGCGGGGCGGGGCGGGGCGGGGCGGGGCGGGACGGGCGGTGCGGTTCGGTGCGGGGCGGGGCGTGGCGTGGCGGGGCGAAGCTGGACGGGGCTGGGTGGGGCGGGGCGGGGCGGAAGAGACGCGCGCGGCGTTTTTGAGGGCGCGCTTTTGCCCCGGGCGGCGATTTGAGCGGAGAATGTATTTCATTAGCACGGCTCTGGCGGTGAGCGCTTAAAACGGCGCGGGGAGCGGCGTGAAAGAGGATTACACTATTAATACCGGCAGGACAGACGACACAGCCGCACGTTGTGGGGGGGGGGGGGGCGGGGGAGGGGGCGAGTGGAGAAGATCAGTGCGGGAGTGGTGCAGAGGGACAGGAGGGTTGACTATTGGATTGGGAGACGGAACTTCCGGAAACGTAGGGGAGGAGAGATGTGGGGTGTCAGTTTTGAGGAGGGAGAAATCCTGGTCCCGGATGAGTAGTGTGATGCCATGTGGTGTGGTGGAGTGGCGTAGTGGTCATGCTAGTGGGTGTGGGTGTGGATGTGGGTGTGAGCGTGGGTGTGGGTGTGGGGATGGTGCGGGTGCAGGTGTGGGTGTGGGGATGGTGTGGGTATGGTGTGGGTGTGGGGATGGTGTGGGTATGGGGATGGTGTGGGTGTGGTTGTGGGGGTGGTGTGAGTGTGGAGATGATGTGGGTGTGGGGATGGTGTGGATGTGGGGATGGTGTGGGTGTGGTTGTGGGGATGGTGTGGGTGTGGAGATGGTGTGGGTGTGGGGATGGTGTGGATGTGGGGATGGCTTGGGTGTGGTTGTGAGGATGTGGTGGGTGTGGAGATGGTGTGGATGTGGGTGTGGGGATGGTGTGGGTGTGGGTGTGGAGATGGTGTGGGTGTAGGGATGCTGTGGGCATGGGTGTGTGGATGGTGTGGGTGTGGGCGTGGGGTGGTGTGGGTATGGGCGTAGGGACGATGCAGCCAGGTAGAGAGGGGCGGGTTGTAGTGGTGTGATGTGGAGGTGTGGTGGTGGAGGTGGTGGTGGTGGTGGTGGTGGTGGTGGTGGTGGTGGTGGTGGTGGTGGTGGTGGTGGTGGTAGAGCTGGGCGAGTGGAAAACAAAATTATTCAAAATCCGTCCGGGGCAGAACAGTTTTTAACCTAGTTCTAAGAAGAACTGTTACAGGATGGTCAAGTGGTTAAGACACCTGCTTAACGTATAAGTGCCTGTGGGGTCAATCCCCGGCCGAGTCCAAACGGACTTACACGCTGGTGCGCCCTTTGGATAGTGTGACTGGGTGTGATAGAGGCAATGTTGCCTCGGACACGGTATCTCTGTTGGGCAGCACTATAGAGCCACCATAACTGAACATTGTCACAAGTCTGTACCGGTCCTGATAGGACATTGAATGTTGTCATGTTCTAATTGACTGATTCCTCACTGCTAACCAGCATTCACACGTTGTAGTTCAAGGTCGCCTTCTCCCGACATATATGCTATTTCATTAGCTCAAGGTCAGAGGTCAGAGGTCAAGTTGCGTGACCCCCGGAATTGAAGGCCATCGGTACGGATATGAAACGACCGCTAGCATGCTAAGTGCATGGTTACATCAGCACACGATAGGCGCACTTTAGAGACATGTCAAAGTTGCACAGTTCGATGGTTTGTAGTTTCTGCCAGTATTTTTAGTTTCAATAAACATCGTTGATTGATAGTTATAAGCTATCTTAGATTACTTTTAAATAACTCTTATTTTAAATGGCTAAGGTTTGAGATATTCGAAGTGAAAACATATCATATTATTATTAATCATGGCATGTCCATCAACATTTTGACACTGGGCTCTAATTAAATTGACGTTGTATTCCCTTCGATGCGCGAGAAGGAAGACAGAAGACGGAGGTGGGAACTGAGGCGTTTATTGGTTACGCCTCGGGCAACAAAACACAAAACAATGAAATAGACAATATCAATGCATAATATAGGATGTACAGTAGGGTAATGCAATCAACTATGAATAGATAAGGTATAATGTCTTGTGGATCAGGTGAGTTCATGCGGCGACGAGGGCATCGGCCCGAGGAGGGAGTCCTGCGGGTCTTATGGCAGGGGGTGCGCCGAGGAGCCCTCCACCGGAGTAGTGGAGAGTTAGTGGAGAGATAGTTGGGTGGGTGGGTGGAGAAGAAGGGCAGCGTGGAGGAGACTGGAGGCGAATGGCTGAAGGAGGCGGCGGGCGGCCTTATAAGGGAGAAGGGGAGGGGTGGCAGGAGAGGCGTGAACGCTCAAGGCCGGGGGAGGGCGGAGGTGAGGAGCAGGCGTCGCGCGAGGCGCGAATGCTGGGTGAGCGATCAGAGGGGGGGGGGGGGGGAGTCGCTCTCCCTTCCCTCGCATCAAACGAAATGCTTCGCATTACGACCGATGCGCGAGAAGGAAGACAGAAGACGGAGGTGGGAACTGAGGCGTTTATTGGTTACGCCTCGGGCAACAAAACACAAAACAATGAAATAGACAATATCAATGCATAATATAGGATGTACAGTAGGGTAATGCAATCAACTATGAATAGATAAGGTATAATGTCTTGTGGATCAGGTGAGTTCATGCGGCGACGAGGGCATCGGCCCGAGGAGGGAGTCCTGCGGGTCTTATGGCAGGGGGTGCGCCGAGGAGCCCTCCACCAAAACGGAGGAGAGGGCTCGAGGCGCACCCGAGGGGGCGAGGCGGGGCACGTAGGCGTGCACCGCCTCGGAGGTCCAGGTCCCCTGGGCCATGATGTCGGGGAGGGCCACCCCGGCGCGCTGGCAGGCCTGGGCGGCGCCCCGGCGCAGACTGTGCAGGGTGAAAGCCTGAGAATCCGGAACGCCTTGGGCCTTGAGGGCGCCCCTCAGGAGTTCGGTGAGGGAGCGCGGGTCGAGGGGCCGGCCGGAGGGCATCAGGAGGGCCGGCGCGTCGAGGGCCGCCGGGGTCTGGGCGAGGGCGAGCTGCCAGGCCGAGACTGGGCAGAGGGCCGATCCGGGCATGGCTGGGATGAAGAGGGCCACCGCGCCCGAGGGGGCGGAGATCGTCTTGGAACTCCGTATTAGGAGCCGGAGGCCTCCGGGCGCGGGGCGGACGTCAGCGCGGGTGAGGGTGTGGGGGCCCCCCCACCCCTCGGGGCTCGGGGCCAGGAGGTTAGACTGGCGGAGCATGCCGAAGTACCCGAGGAGGAGGGCGGCCCGAGGGACGATGGAGGCGGGGCCCGCGCGGGCGAGGTGGTCTATGACGAGCGTGAGGTGATGAGGCGTGATGGGCGGGGCCTGGCGTGGGACGTGAGTGGAGATGCGCTCCCCCCCGCGGCAGACGTCTCTGGCGAGGCGGGCGTCGAAGCCCGAGGTGAGGCCGCCCGCCCCCTCCACCCAGGTCCGGGCCCCCGAGACGGCGTTCTTGACGGAGGCCGGGGCGAGGGCACGGGCGAAGAGGGAGGCGGTGAAGGCGGCGACGTCGAAGGCCGACGGGGCGAGAGGGTCGACGCCTCGGGCAACTGTGAAGCTCACGAAGTCCTCGGCCTGGCGACGGCGGTTCCTCCAGGTCGCCGGGGCGAGGGCTGCGCGGCGGAGGCGGGACGACGTCCTGGATCTCAGCGGGGGGGTAACCTAAAGCCCGGGATGAAATGGAAAGGCGTCATGAGATGCGGCGGCGGGGAGAAGCCCGAGGCGAGCCACCTCGCTCCGGACCGTGTCGGCCCAGGGACCGGCGAGGTGGGCCCGGCTGAGGGCGTCGGCGAGGAGGAGGTCCGCCCCAGGCTTATGAGTGATGTGCAGCTGAAAGGAGCCAGAGGCCGCCAGTAACCATAGCTCCCGTGCACAGGTCCCGAGGGTGGGGTCTCGGGCGCGTCCCGACTCGAGGGCGGTGGCCGAGGCCATGTTGTCAGTGTAGACCACGACCGTCGCCCCCGCGATGTCGTCCGGGAGGAGAGCGTGGAGGGCGACG
The DNA here is from genome assembly GCA_030323885.1 of Branchipolynoe longqiensis. Lineage (NCBI taxonomy): Eukaryota > Metazoa > Annelida > Polychaeta > Phyllodocida > Polynoidae > Branchipolynoe > Branchipolynoe longqiensis. The sequence goes on along the minus strand of CM059194.1, from coordinate 66,694,546 downwards.
ACGAGGTTGACCGCCTCGAGCTCGTGGATCGAGGGGAAGCGCGCCCGGAACCCCGAGGAGTACCCTCGGGCGTAGTAGTGCGTCGGGGAGTGGGCGCCGCCGCCAGTGAGACAGGAGTCGCACTCGATCACCCAGCGCCGACCCTCGGGGGATCGGAGGAGGTGGACTCCGTTGGAGATTCGTCCGTAACTGGCGAACCACCTCAGATCCCGGAGGGCGTCGTCGGCGAGGGTGACGGCGGCGGCGCCGTAGCAGCTGCGAAGCGCCCCGAGGAGGCGGGCCATGAACTTCCGGCCGGGGAGCACGCAGCTGCTCACGTGGTTGAGGCGGCCGAGGAGACTTTGCAATTGTTGTTTCCCGAGGGTGGGCTGGGCGATGCGAGCGTCGCAGTCGCTGATGAGGGCCTGGATCTTGTCCGGGGCGACCCGGATGGTCATCGTCTCGCTGTCGAGGGCGAAGCCGAGCCAGATGAGGCGGACAGCGGGAGGATGGCACTTTCCGGGCGCTACGTCGAGGCCGAGGGCAGCGGTGAGGGCGAGGAAGGCGTCGAAGGCCTGGCAGGCCCTCAGGTATGAGCCCTCGCACCCTATAAAATCGTCGACGTAGACGAGGGCATGGAAGCCCTTGCGCCGGACGATCCAGGCCACTGCAGCGGTGACGCGGACGCAGGCCGCGCCTGAGGTGCGGCACCCGAAGGGGAGGGCGAGATCTACATATGTGTTGCCGTCGAGGCAGATAGCGAACAAGGGGCAGGAGAGGGGGTCGGCGCGGAGCTGGCGGTAGGCCCGGGAGATGTCGGCGGTCCAGACGTAGGCCCCATGGCCTTGGTCGATGAGGCGGCGGCCCACGTCGGCGACCGAGGGGAGGGTGTAGGAGTGGGGTTCCCCGAGGAACTCGCGTCGGGGGATGCCCGAGTTCACGCTTGCTCCCGGGGGGTAGGAGAGGTCGACGATGACCCGCCTCTTGCCCGAGTCGGCCTTGGGGCGGGTCATCATCGGGGAGACCTGGGTCCAGGGGGTGAAGGGGGGGACGGTGAAAGGGCCGATGAGGGCGCCGAGGGCCAGCTCCGTGTCGACGAAGTCTCGGACGTGAGGGAGGTTCTCGGGAGGCTCTCGGTGGTTGGAGAAGGAGGGGCGGGGAATGGTGGAAGCGGAGTAGTTGGAGGGGAAGCCGAACTCGAGAAAGTCGAGGACGGCGGGGTCGGGGTAGTGGCGGAGGTGGGTGCGCCAGGCGGGTATGTGGAGGCCCGAGGGAAGGGGAATGCGGGCGGCCAAAAAGTTAGGTAGGCCCGCTTTCCGGAGGGTTGTGTAGGCGTGGTTAAATGCGGGGTAGCGGGCCCACGCCTCGCCGGAGGTGTGGGGCCAGGAGGAGAGGAGGGTAGGGCGGTATTGATGGGGGGTGGGGCCGCAGGAGGGGGCGGCTGGGAGGGTGTCCTGGAGGTGGGGGTTGATGACGTCGACGGTAGGTTCGTCGAGGGTGGGGGCGGGGGCGGGGGGGCGGGGTGGGGGTCGGGGTCTGGGTCGGGGGGGCTGAGGAAGGCAGTGTCGCCTAGGGTGAGGTGGAAGTCTGGGTCGATGGTGCTGGTGGACAGCTGATGTAGGGAGGCGGCAGGGGCCTCGGGGGTGGGAGAGGGTTCCCGGGTGGTGGAGGCAGTGCTGGCAGGAGCGGCTCCGGGGGTGGCGGCGGGCTTGGCCTCGGGCACTCTGCTGGTGCGCGGGGCAGCCTGGTGGATGGCCGGCTGGGTCGGCCCGAGGAGGGCCGGGGGTCCGAGGCCGGGTTTAGCGGCAGGTGGGCTGCGTGGGCTGTGGATGTCGGCGGGGCTGGTTTTAACAGTGGTTGGCCGGTTAAGGGCCTCCGGGCCGGCCGGGGGGCTCCGGCGGACTAAAAATCCGCCGAGGTGGCGGGCGTCGCGCGCTCACGGTTGCGCTTTGAATTACACACATCCTCACTATGGGCGGTCAGCATTTTCCGCACATTGGCGCAGTATGCGCAGGTATGTCGCTGCCGTGCGCCGCCTACGCCGTGGGCCTCCTTCGGGCCGGCTTGAGTGCAGGATGCGGGGTTCCGGTTCCATGCGGAACAGGGAGCCCCGTGGAGGTCCCTGCTGTAGCTAATCCGGGTGTCGGGCTGGGAACGGGGCTGCTGACGGGCTTTGGGCGGGTCTGTGGAGCGGGCGTGGGTGGCGGTGGAGGGATGCTGGGTGGGTGTGGTGAGGGAGTCGAGCCTGAGGGCGTTGAGGGCTACGGGGTCGTGCCACCCGTGGGGGAGCCTCCCGTCTGCGATCCAGGAGAATATGGATTCTGAATAGCGGCGGACGGTCGGCCAGGGGTGGATGAGGATATCTCTCATAACGGTGAGGTGGTGGTGGTGTAGGCCCTGGAGGGAGTGGGCCGGGAAGGAGGGGTGGTTCACCAGAGAGAGGAGGGCGAGGCTATACTCGTCCTTAGAGGCTTCCCCGAGTTTAACCGCCTTGCGCCCAGGGCCCCTCTCGACGAGGTCACAGGGAAACACGTAATCCGCAGGAATACCTCGGCGCCGCTCGGTATGTTGCGCCTCGGCGGAGGCGAGGATGTCGCGGACTGCGTCGGCCGCGGATGCGGGGGTGTGCTCCGCAGGGTCTTGGCGGTAGATGGACGGCGGCGTCGGAGTCGAGCTGGCGTGGACGCGGCTGTACTGCTCGTACTGGGGATGGGGGTCTCCTGGCCGGGTCGCCCGAGGTGGAGGCGGGGGCCGGCTCCCGGCTGCGGCGTGCGCCCGAGGGGCCGGCGCGGACGGCATGCTGTAAGCGGACTCCTGCCGCGGCGCGGGTGGCGGCTCGTCCGGACCCCCTCGGGCGATGCCGGTCTCGACGGCTTCCACGCGGCAGGTGAGGCGGTTGATCGACTCGATGAGGAGGGCGATCTCGCTGCTGGCGTGGCCCGAGGGCGCCGGGGCTGCGTGCGACGTCGGGGCCGTAGAGGGGAGGGACCCCTCGGGTGGCCCGAGGAGGGCCCCGGTGTGGCCATGCAGGCGGGCTTGGCAGCTTTCCGGCTCTTCCCCTTTCCGCGTCCGGGCATGGTGAAGGGTGGCAGAGGGGCAGCGATCCGAGAGGAGGTAATGCCGGGCTGAGGAGCCAAAGTAGAAGAAGGGCAGCGTGGAGGAGACTGGAGGCGAATGGCTGAAGGAGGCGGCGGGCGGCCTTATAAGGGAGAAGGGGAGGGGTGGCAGGAGAGGCGTGAACGCTCAAGGCCGGGGGAGGGCGGAGGTGAGGAGCAGGCGTCGCGCGAGGCGCGAATGCTGGGTGAGCGATCAGAGGGGGGGGGGGGGGGGAGTCGCTCTCCCTTCCCTCGCATCAAACGAAATGCTTCGCATTACGACCAATGCAACAATAACAGCTTAATAAGTCCACTAGTATTTAACATGTAAGTGGCTTGTTTGCCTTACGTTGGGCCTTTGTTTTTTACGTTCTAACTTGTTACGTTGGACCAACATTTCGCGTAGGTCCACTATGTTACTGGGAGTAAGTATGAGCATGCGAAAAAAGGAATAGGGGAGTCGGGGGGGGGGGGGGCCTTGACCCCAGAGGCCTGGGAGCGGCTGCTCCCCCATGGCACCCCGCGTGCGCGGAGATCATAGCCAGGGTGCGCTATGGATACCGGATCACCAGCACACCGGTCTCCACCCGTCAGCGACACACCCGGATCTGCGGGGCGCGGTGGAGTCGCAGGTGCACGCCGAGAACCGGTACGGCCGCTATGCTCAGCGCGACGGCCCAGCACACATCACCAGCGCCCTTGAGGCCATCCCTAAGGAGGGGGGCGGAATCCGGCTGATCCACGATGCCTCTCGCCCCAGGGGAAGCGCGCTGAATGACTACGTGGATTGATTGATTGGTGGTTGCTTTACGCCGTGTCGGCAGCATAGGCCATATTCACGGCGAGAAATGTTTGTTTTTTGTTCAAACCATCGCTTTTACATGTAAAAGCAGACAATCAATTATGTGCCAATAGACACTAATTAAATTAGAAAGCTCACAATCATATATCTGTGGTCAAGGGAAACAAATTCCCATAGAAAAAGAAAAGTTTCATTAATAATTAATAGAATCCATTTAGTAAACTATATAAGGTGGTACAGTCCAGCTGCCCTCAAAAAGGCTAAAATGTTTTCCTGTTTTACCTTAGTAAAAAGGTCATGCATACTGCCTGCAGTGTAGAACCGTTGGCGCAGGGCCAAAAAATCAACGCAACTTAGTAAAATGTGTTTGAGTGTCAGTGGGGACTGACACCCAATACATTCAGGGGGAGGTTCCCCCTTGAGCAGAAAAGCATGTGTAAGCCACGAGTGGCAAACACGGCAGCGACTAAGGACCACTTGGTCCCGCCGACCTCCCGCATGAGTCTGTGGTGGCTTTCCCACAGATGGTTCAATTTCTTTAAGTTTATTGATGTTTTCATCCCACTCATGTTGCCATTTGGATTTTATGTGGGTGGCTATTAGTGGTTTCAGATCAGAGTGAGGGATCAGACACGGTTCAAGATCACAGTTCAGGGCCTTCTTCGCAGCCCGATCAGCTCGTTCGTTTCCTTGTATGCCAGCATGGCCAGGCACCCAGCACAGGTGGATATCATACCCATCTGTTGTCAGTTGGTTCATTTTATAATTGACCGTTGCTAGAATAGGGTGATTCGTTTTCAGTCCAGCAACAGCCAGGAGGCAAGAGAAGGAATCACTGTATATAACATAGTTAGTGTGGTTGGATACCTCGATACACTACAAAGTGAGAAGGAGTGCTCGGGCCTCTGCAGTGAAAATCGAGCTCTGATCGGGCAAACGTACACCAAATTTTTCCCGTCGGCAGACTGCCGCAGCAGCTACCCGGCTTTGGTCTTTCGAACCATCAGTGTATATGGAGAGGTGGTCTGCAAACTGGCCTTGAATCTCTGCATGCAGTCCTTGGTACTCGAGTGGATGTGTCCCAGATTTCCTCAGTTCCGTGAGTCGGAGGATAACCGATGGCTTTCTCAACGACCACGGGGGATGTTCTGGGACTTTGGCATCCTCCAACATGTCCAAATCCACGCCCAAGGCCTCCAAATGAGGTTTCATTCAGAGCCTCAGTGGCCGGATGTAATTTGGCCTGGCTTCATACCTGGATTCGTCATGTTGCTCGAATAGACAATTGTGTGCAGGATTCAATGCATTAGTTTTTATCTTGACTACATATTGCATGGCCAGTTTGATTCTCCTGTTGTTAAGTGATGGTTCATTGGCTTCGACATAAAGGCTCTGAACTGGTGAGGTGCGGAAGGCCCCAAGGGCCAGGCGCAAGGAAGGCCAGGCTACAGCTGCTCCACGGTCGAGCAGGCGGCGGCCCTCCTCCGGCAGGGCGACTATATGGGAAAAGTTGACTTGGCGAGCGTGTACCGCAGCGTGCGGATCCACCCCCGCGACTATCCCCACGCGGGGCTCCAGTGGACTTTCGCCGGAGACGCTGCCCCCACCTACCCGGCTCATGTTCAGCGCGCGGTTTAGCGCGATTGTGTTCCACCAGCTAACGCTGGCGGTGCTCGGAATCATGCATGCGCGGGGGTGGAACGAGCACATACTGGTGCACTGCGATGATTTTTTTTGTCACCCACTCCCGCCGTGGCGAGTGCCGCCATCTCATGGGGGAGCTTCTGGTGTTGCTGCGCGAGCTGGGTTTCGCCATAAACTACAGCAAACTGGTAGGCCTCAGCACCAACATCACCTTCCTGGTCCCTCCACTTTCACCTTGGGCCTCCCCCTCGGGAAGCTCCAGGCTTGGTAGCCGAGGCTGAGGCGGCGGTGGCGCGCCACAGCCTAACCAAGCGGAGGCTACAGTCGATATGTGGAAAACTCAGCTGGGCCGCTCAGGTGCTCTACGGTGGGCGCACACACCTCCGCCGCATCCTCGACCTAATGGGCGCACTCAACCGCCCCTCCCACCATGCCTGAGTCACCACCGCAGTGCGCGAGGATCTCGCATTGGTGGATCCTGTTCGCCCGAAGCCACAACGAGCGCATGCGATCCTCGATGCCTCCCCCGCCACCCCCATCTCTACCGACGCCTGCCTAGACAGGGCAGGGGGTACCACAACGGAAAATGGTTCGCCCTCGCGTTCAGCGACTGGCCAGGGACACCTATCGATCAACTATAAGGAAGTACTCAGCCTGGTGCCCGCAGTGCACCTCTGGGCGCACACCTTGGCCAACAAGCGCCTCTACATCCACACATACAACCAAGCTGCCACCGCGATCATTAACCGCGGCACCACAAAAAAATCCTGGTGATGAGCTACCTCCACCAAATATACTATTTACTACACGTCAGTGTTGTACAATTTCAAGATACGCGCCGTCTACTACCCGGGCATTTCCATCATAGTGGCCGACGCAGCGAGTCGAGTCATGCTGCATGGCGGGCCGGCGCGCCTGCAGGCGGCACTGGCACACACCATCACAGATAGCCACCACGCCCCGCCCCCGGCCCGCCCGCCGCCCCACTCGGCACTTGGCAAGCCCTGCGGTAGCATGGACGGCACAGCTCTAGACCGGCAGGTGGCGTTCTACCAGCCCAGCGCCTACGTCCCCAACACCCAGCGGGTGTATGCAACCCACAGGAGCGCCTACCTGCGATTCTGCACCGCATTGGGGTCTCCCCTCGTCCCCGCCTCGACCGCCCTCCTCTGGCATTACGCGGCGCACCTTGCACGCCACATGCGCTACACCTCAATACGGCAGTACATGAACATAGTGCGCGTGCTACACAGGGAGTGGGACCTCCCTAACCCCCTGGAGGGCGACTACCGGCTCCTCGCCACCTTCCGCGGCATCCGCCACGAGCGCGGCAATGCCGTGCACCGGTAAGCCCCCATTACCACGGAGATCTTGCATGCAATATTGTGAAACATCAACCCGATGAACCCGGCTCACGCGGCGGCGTGGGCCGTGGCACTATCTATGTTCTACGGACTCCTGGGGTGGGCCAACCTCATGCCAAACACTGCTGCCGCCTTTGATGCATCGCGGCACTTACGCCGCTCGGACGCGCGGTTCACGTGCGCGGGCCTCAACCTGAGAGTGCACTGGTCAAAAACCACCCAGTACCGCGGCCCCGCATGAGTGATCCCACTGCCGCGCTTGGCCACGCACCCCCTATGCCCCACACAGGCCGTGTACCACTCCTGCACGCAGTCACCGGAAGCCCGCCCCGCGGGGCCTCTCCTCTGGGTGGGGAGGCCCCCCCCTCACCGCCCCCCTCTTTTGGACGATCATCTGCTTTGCCCTCCAGCACGCGGGCTTCGCACCAGTGGACTACGGCACCCACAGCTTCCGGTGGGGGGGCTCCTGCACCCTTTTCAACGCGGGCATACCGGAAGCGCGCATAATCGAGCTGGGCGATTGGGCATCAACCGCCTACACAGCATACATCATCGCCAAAACTGCGGGCCTCGGGCGCACCACCAGCGCGCTAGCCTCCGCGATGCTGCGCGCGTGAGCCCCCAGCCTCACGGCGCACACCACCAACACTACCACTACCGCCAGCTGGGTCCTGGGATGCTGGGCGCGTGGGGGGAGGGCGCGCCGCCCGCCAGACAGCGGGCCGGCATGCCACCCTTCCCCCTGCAGGTACTGGGTTCGAAACCCAACCCTTGACTTTACCATTTATATATGTATATATTATTAGCTCATTATATTTTTAAATAGCATTGCATATATTATCGCTCTGCGCCCATTGGGGCAGCACGCACACCTGCTGCTCAGGTGATCTCTCTCAATTGCATGTCACTCACTGTCATTGTTGATTTCACCTGTATAGTTCTGGACTTTAAGTCCTTTTTACTCCCCCCATTTGCGTTCATTTAAGTATATATATATATATATATATATAGTTTTTGCATGCAGTGATTTGGCCGCAGTTGGCTCATAAGTAGCATTAAATGCCGGTGATGGCGCCACCGTAGCCCTGTAGTCTCGTAGCTTATGAGGTGTCAGCCTAGCACATAATACCTCTGTCACACTACGACATAACAGGCCAGCAAGTGTGCAATGTAAAATTCACTTTTTTACGTTGAGATACGTAGAAATTCTTGGCGTTTCAGGGCCAAATTGGACGTCAGTGCAACATAGTGGACGTACATGAAATGTTGGTCCAACATAGTTGTAACATGTCTCAACGAGTTAGAATGTAAAAAACAAAGGCCCAACATAAGGCAAACAAGCCTCTAGCATGCACGGCATCAGCCTAGCGAAACCCTAGTGATCACTTAGCATAGGACTCGCGTAATTACACCCGCCCTAGCTACGTGTGACTTTGGTGTAATTCGTAATGTGATTTGACATCAGGCCCACGAGTGAGCACCGTCAGTCTAACGACAGTCCAGCAAGCTCAGCACAAGGACAGCAACACAAAACTTTCACACCACGTTCACAGCACATTCGCTTATGTTCGAAGACCATTGGTGCGCGTTACATACATTACCCACGCACCAGACATTCGTCAACTACATCGAATACATCAAGACACATTGGACTTATGTTAGACTAACGTTTGACACATGTCAGAGACACGTTAGTCCTATGTCGAGATACGTTAACACCACATTATCAGCGCGCAGGCTGCACGTTCCTCCCGGCTCTCCTTCAGTCTACCGTAAGTTGACGTAGCTCAACATAGACCGACATAGCTGTAACGAACGTCTAACATATCTCGATGTAAGCCTAATGTGAGCGCAGCATGAGCCCAATGTAAACCAACGTAACGGCCTTTACGTCAAGAGTTTTTGGTATGTCCAAAACCTTGACATGTGTCACTCTATCTCGATGTAACTCGACGTAACTCAACGTATCTCGACATAGGCTTAACGAACGAGTAAGGTATCTCGACATAATGGCCAAATTTCACCTATATCGGCTTATGCTACCGCATTATGTCGTAGCGTGACAGGGCCATAACAATATATTAACACATTGGTTCATAAATAATAGACTAACACGAGTAGAATATCGGTTAATAAATAATACTTCCCGCCGAAGATTTATGTAGAAAATTGCATGCTCAAAGTTTTAATGTCCGGGGTAATGGAACATTGTGCCTAGACCAGTATTCGAACACACAATTCTGCCATTCCACAATTAATGCCGTATTGGTCTAGCTACGCCCCTGATGCAATCCCCCTGCCCATTGCCTACGTGCTTCCTTGTCCATGAGGTCGGTGCAGATTACTATGTGTGTCCTCCTGGAAAGTCTTAAATGGTTAACATCCATTATTTGTATAGTGTAAATGATTACACACATACAGACAATACACTTACATGTACATAAAGGAATCAAACACTTACATTAAGGGAATAAATGACTTTGACCCTACATACCAAACTCAGACACGGGTGCCATCAGTAAGCATTTCTTGCTGAGACATGGGTGCCATCAGTAAGCATTTCCTGCTCAGAAATGGGTGCCATCAGTAAGCAATTCCTGCTGAGACATGGGTGCCCTCAGTAAGCATTTCCAGCTGAGACATGGGTGCCATTAGTAAGTATTTCTTACTGAGATGTGGGTGCCATTAGTAACCATTTCCTGCTGAGACATGGGTGCATTAGTAAGCATGTCTTGATGAGACATGGGTGGCATTAGTAAGTATTTCTTGCTGAGACAGGTGTGCCATTAGTAAGCACTTCTTGCTGAGACGTGTGTGCCATTAGTAAGCATTTCTTGCTGAGGTATGGGTGCCATTAGTAAGCACTTCTCGCTGAGATGTGGTGCCATTAGTAAGCATTTCGTGATGGTGCATGGGTGCCATTAGTAAGCATTTCTTGCTGAGGCATGGCTGCCATTAGTAAGCATATATTCCTGAGACATGGGTGCCATTAGTAAGTATTTTCTGCTGAGACACGGGTGCAATTAGTAAGGATTTCTTGGTGAGACATGGGTGCCATTAGTAAGCATTTCTTGCTGAGACACGGGTGCCACTAGTAAGCATATCTTCCTGAGGCACAGGTGCCATTAATAAGCATTTCTTGATGAGACATGGGTTCCATTAGTAAGCATTTCTTGCTGAGACACTGGTGTAATTAGTAAGCATGTGTTGCAGAGGCATGGGTGCCATTAGTATGCATTTGTTGCTGCGACATGGGTGCCATTAGTAAGCATTTCTTGCTGAGACACTGGTGACATTGGTAAGCATTTGTTGCTGAGAGACGGGTGCAATTAGTAAGCATTTCTTGCTGGGTAGAAGGACAAAGTCTATTTAATAGAAGTGTCTACTGCTCAAACATGGTGTCACAATTGTGATGTGCACACCAAATTGTATTGCACATGTTTTCACTCTGAATATTTAAAAAAATTAACCATCTATTCTAAAAGTCACTTCACACGAAAGTAATATATAATTTAACAACCACCTTAACAATTTATATTTAAAAAATTACAGAAACTCAAAATCATCGGACTGTGTAATATTTCTTCTATCTAGACATCAATACATGCTTAATAAGTGCAACAGTATCGAAGTTGGATATGCAGGATCACATATATGCAATTCCGTTGGTTTTGCAATGTTATTGTTTCATCGGATTATTCAACTTCAATACCATATGCACCTTTGCCTGTGTGTGCAAGGGAGGTGAATTGATGCAGACAAACTGAACACCTACACGGGAACAAACATATAAAGACCACCATTACGCAAACGTACACATGCAATATATCATGGGCACCGTGCGTGGTGCATGGTGAATGACAGGTTCACTGCCCAGACATAGCAGCACGGTCGCACCATGCATGGCGCATGGTAACTGACAGTTTCATGGTCCAGACATAGAAGGATGGTCACCGTGTGTGGTGCATGGTGACAGACAGGTTCACTGCCCAGATATAGCAACATGGTCACCTTGTGTGGTGCATGATGACTGACAGGTTCATGGCCCAGACATAGAAGCATGGTCACCGTGTGTGGTGCATGATGACTGACAGGTCCACGGCCCAGACACAGCAACACGGTCATTGTGCATGGTGCATGGTGACTGACAGGTTCATGGCCCAGACATAGCAACATGGTCATTGTGCATGGTGACTGACAGGTTCATGGCCCAGACATAGCAACATGGTCACCGTATGTGGTGCATGGTAACTGACAGGTTCATGGCCCAGACATAGAAGTATGGTCACCATGCATGGCGCATGGTGACTGGCAGGTTCACGACCCAGACATAGCAACACAGTCATTGTGCATGGTGCATGGTGACTGACATGTTCATGGCCCAGATATAGAAGCATGGTCACCATGAGTGGTGCATGGTGACTGACAGGTTCGTGGCCCCGACATAGCAGCACGGTCACCATGTGTGGTGCATGGTGACTGACAGTTTCACTGCCCAGATATAGCAACACGGTTACCATGTGTGGTGGATGGTAACTGACAGGTTCACTGCCCAGACATAGCAACATGGTCACAATGCTTGGTGCATGGTGACTGACAGTCATAGACTTAGCACTTTCAGGGAATTGCAGTAAAATTGTGTGTGTGTGTGTGTGTGTGGAAGGTGGCTGGTCAGACAACTGTATTCCCGCATTGAACCTCCCTAGGCGAAGATATGGGGAGGTGTGTGCGGGTGGTGGCTGTGTCAGACAGCTGTATTCCCGCATTGAACCTCCCTAGGCGAAGAGATGGGGAGGTGCGTGTGGACTGTGGCTGCTCAGACAGCTGTATTCCTGCATTGAACCTCCCTAGGCGAAGAGATGGGGAGGTTTGTGTGAGCGGTGGCTGTGTCAGACAGCTGTATTCCCGCATTGAACCTCCCTAGGCGAAGAGATGGGGAGGTGTGTGCGGGCGGTGGCTGTGTCAGACAGCTGTATTCCCGCATTGAACCTCCCTAGGCGAAGAGATGGGGAGGTGTGTGCGGGCGGTGGCTGTGTCAGACAGCTGTATTCTCACATTGAACCTCCCTAGGCGAAGATTGTTTGTTGTTTGTTTGTTGTTGTTTTACGTCCTAGCACCATCTAAGGTCATATCAGGACGGGTACCGACTTGTGACAGTGCGCACTCATGGCAACTTTATAGTGCTGTCCCAATGGGAAACCAGGCCACTGGCACCTTGACCTGATATCCCACTCAGTCACATTATCCTGAGACTGAGTCAACCAGTCCCTGCCCTATCCGAATAATGCCGAGCGCCTGGCTAGGAAGTGACAAGTATCAATTTTTAAGTCATTGGTTTGACTCGACCAGGGTTCGAACCCACGACCCCACGATCTACCAGCACGGGAGACGGGCGCTCTAATGTAGCAGTCACACTACGACGACAATGGGAGGACGACAGCCCGGCGGCTGGAATTTTGAGAAATCACGACGACATATGCAAATTCAGGCTAAATTGGATGACAATCGGACGACATCCGGACGACATCGGGACAACAGACGGGACGACAGCGGGACGATAGTGTCTGTGTGTCTGTGTCTGTGTGTGTGACTCTGTGTGTGTCTCTGTGTGTGTCTCTATGTGTGTGTCTGTGTCTATGTGTGTCTGTGTCTATGTGTGTCTATGTGTGTGTCTGTGTGTGTGTCTGTGTCTCTGTTTGTGTGTCTGTGTCTGTGTGTGTCTGTGTGTGTGTCTGTGTCTGTGTGTGTGTGACTCTGTGTCTCTGTGTGTGTCTGTGTCTCTGTGTGTCTGTGTCTCTGTGTGTCTGTGTCTATGTGTGTGTCTGTGTCTAGGTGTGTCTATGTGTGTCTATGTGTGTGTATGTGTGTGTGTGTGTCTGTGTCTCTGTGTGTGTGTCTGTGTGTGTGTCTGTGTGTGTGTCTGTGTCTGTGTGTGTATGTGTCTGTGTCTGTGTGTGTGTGTGTCTGTGTCTCTGTGTGTGCCTGACTCTCACTCTCAGTCTGACTCTGACTCTGACTCTCACTCTCAGTCTGACTCTCACTCTCACTCTCAGTCTGACTCTCACTCTGTTTCTGTGTATATGTGTGTGTGTCTCTGTGTGTGTCTCTGTGTGTGTCTCTGTGTTTCTGTTTGTCTCTGTGTCTCTGAGAGTGAGAGTCAGAGTGAGAGTCAGACTGAGAGTGAGAGTCAGAGTCAGAGTCAGACTGAGAGTGAGAGTGAGAGTCAGACTGAGAGTGAGAGTCAGATTGAGAGTCAGAGTCAGAGTCAGACTGAGAGTGAGAGTCAGACTGAGAGTGAGAGTGAGAGTCAGACTGAGAGTCAGAGTCAGAGTCAGAGTCAGACTGAGAGTCAGAGTGAGGCACAGACAGAGACACAGACACACACACAGACACAGACACACACAGACACACACAGACACAGACACACACAGAGACACAGACACAGACACACACACACACAGACACACACACAGACACACACACATAGACACACATAGACACAGACACACATAGACACAGACACACACAGACACACACAGACACAGACACACACACAGACACAGACACACACACACAGACACACACATAGACACACATAGACACACATAGACACAGACACACACATAGACACATACACAGAGACACACAGAGACACATACATGGAGAGAGAAGCAACTACAGCTTAACGACAAGACGACAGTGCCGCGACAGTGCGACAGTGCCGCGACAGTGCCGTGACAGTGCCGCGACAGTGCCGCGACAGTGCCGCGACAGTGCCGCGACAGTGCCGCGACAGTGCCGCGACAGTGCCGCGACAGTGCCGCGACAGTGCCGCAAATTCGGCTGTCGTCGAAGTTTTTCAACATGTCCAAAACAACTACGACAACCCGGCGACAGTCGAGAAAGTGTGGAGAAACTGGAGGTGTCGCGGAGGTGCCGCGGCGACACCTGCGCGACACCTGCGCGACACCTGCGCGACACCTGCGCGACACCGGAAGTCGCTGTCGCAGAGCTGTCGTCGCCGCTTGTCGTCGTAGTGTGACTGCTACATAACTCATTCGGCCATCCCGTCTGGTTCCCTAGGCGAAGATGGGGAGGTGCGTGTGTGCGGGCGGTGGCTGGTCAGGTGCGTGTGTGTGTGGGGGGGGGTGATTGGCTGTGTGGCGTACGGGTCACGTGGGTGCATTTAGGTCACGGCACTGGATCACGGGGTGTCCGTGTGTTAATTAGGCGCGTCCAGCACCCACACACTCCGACTACACAGATGAATACTTGATGAATCTTAATTTTCCCATTCGCGCCTTGTTTCATTGAGTGCACCTTCTCATCATTAGCGACCGGACGAGGTGGCGCCATCGATAGAGCGCTGGCTTCTCCGGAGGTCGAATCCCAGCCGAGTCAAACCAATGACATAAAATTGATACTTGTCGCTACCTAGCCTGGCGCTCGGTAGTAATAGGATAGGGAAAGGACTAGTTAGCACAGCTTCAGGATAATGTGACTGAGTGGGATATCAGATCATGGTGCCGGTAGCCTGGTCTCCTAGTGGGCAGCAGTATAACGTATAAGGTCGCCATGAGTGTGCACAGTCACAAGTCAGTACCCATCCTGATATAATCTTAGACGTTGAAAGGACGTAAAACAACAACAAACAAACCCACCACCCCTTCCCGCATACACACTCACACACACTCACCCCCACACACACTCACCACCCACATTCACTCACCACCCACATTCACTCACCACCTACCCCCTCCCACATACACACACACTCACCTGGGCACTCACCCCCTCACACACACACTCACCACACACCTTCACTCACCACACACATTCACTCACCACCTACCACCCCCTCCCGCATACACACTCACCCGTACACTCACCCCTCACACACACTCACCACCCACATACACTCACCACCCACATACACTCACCACCCACCCCTCACACATACACACTCACCCGGACACTCACACCCTCACACACACTCGCCCCCTACCTTCACTCACCACCCACATTCACTCACCACCCACCACCCCCTCCCGCATACACACTCACACAGCCCTCACCCCTCACACACACTCACCACCCACCTTCACTCACCACCCACATTCACTAGAAGGAAATACTAGGTCAGATTGATAGAAGCTGTTAGTATTGAAGCCTATGGCATCCAACACTTCAATACGCATGACCACAGAAATTGTGCATATCTTTCACTTCAAATATCTCCAAACATCCCCGCGCCTCCCCCCGCCGCCACCAGGGACATCACCCCCCCCCCCCCATAATGAAACAAAGCAAAACCAAACCAACACAAACCAAATACAGAACTTTGTTAACCACCAACATATATAGAAACAGAACACACTCACTACCAATACTACTCAAACCAAAAACAAAACAAGAACACCAAACAACTGCAAACTACAAACCCAACACACAGACATAATAAACCAAAAAAGCACATTTGCAATGAGAAATGATTACAATATCAAGTACATAGTCAAGTAGTCACCTGAGACTGACAATAATGGTGACTTATGCTGTAAATAATGCAGCATGAGTCACGCACACCCATTGTACAAAGTGTCCTGTGCTGCACAGAAACAGCACAGGATACTCTCCCAAACCATGCATAAAATTCCAGAGTGCATGTAAAACGGCTGGAAGACCAGTGCTCCGATGGTGACACTATACTTGTTCAGATGAATAAACACTAGATGTATAAGGTTAGGGTTCTGCATTTCTATTAATTTTGAATAAAATAGGCGTTTTGCACTGCACGTACCGGCAAACTCAATGCAGTGTTATATAAGTGCATACAACCATAAGCTAAGAAAGTACTGTGCTTTCAGTGGACTGATAGTCAACTCTTTGATAGAAGGGGACACTAGGTCAATTTACCATTTGAATCAAATTGGACTAGTGCTGCCCAACGGTGAAAACAACTTATCCCTTATGTGCAGGGTAAATAAATTCATCACAAGAAAAAATAAAAAGATTTTAAAAATGTAACCCGTTACTGCTGAAAGCCTATCGGTGTTAGTGTTGCTATGTGCTTGCCAACATTAATTTGGCATGTTTTCATTTCAAATACCCCCAAAGTTAATCATTTCAAATAAACATTACTTCAATCTAAGGTCGGGTAGATTATAACAATCCACTTAATATATGCATTAAAAATGAAAATATCAAATTGTCAAAGCCAAAACAATGATCTACATTTGAATTTACATATCTGATTTGGACACTGGTTCACTTATCAAACATTTGTCGCTACATAGAAGGGAATACTGGGGCAATTTAATCAAACTTAAATTAATTTTGCATGGTTAAACTAATAAAATAAAAGTTACTTCATACTAGAGTACTAGATTATAACGACCAACCCAATATATGTATCTCAGAAAAACGACAGAAATTTAAAATGATGGAACTGTGCACTTTTAAGTAAAGTGCACAAATGAACGCAATAGAACACACTTGTAAGTTGTATCACAATAGAACGCAATAAAACACACTTGTAAATTGTATCACAATAGAACACAATAGAACACACTTGTAAGCTGTATCACAATAGAATGCAATAGAACACACTTGTAAATTGTATCACAATAGAACACAATAGAACACACTTGTAAGTTGTATCACAATAGAACACAATAGAACACACTTGTAAGTTGTATCACAATAGAACACACTTGTAAGTTGTATCACAATAGAACACACTTGTAAATTGTATCACAATAGAACACACTTGTAAGTTGTATCACAATAGAACGCAATAGAACACACTTGTAAGTTGCATCACAATAGAACGCAATAGAACACACTTGTAAAGTGTATCACAATAGAACACACTTGTAAGTTGTATCACAATAGAACACACTTGTAAATTGTATCACAATAGAACACACTTGTAAGTTGTATCACAATAGAACGCAATAGAACACACTTGTAAGTTGCATCACAATAGAACGCAATAGAACACACTTGTAAAGTGTATCACAATAGAACACAATAGAACACACTTGTAAGTTGTATCACAATAGAATGCAATAGAACACACTTGTAAGTTGTATCACAATAGAACACACCTGTAAATTGTATCACAATAGAACACACTTGTAAATTGTATCACAATAGAACACACTTGTAAGTTGTATCACAATAGAACACACTTGTAAATTGTATCACAATAGAACACACTTGTAAGTTGTATCACAATAGAACGCAATAGAACACACTTGTAAGTTGCATCACAATAGAACGCAATAGAACACACTTGTAAATTGTATCACAATAGAAACACAATAGAACACACTTGTAAGTTGTATCACAATAGAACACACTTGTAAGTTGTATCACAATAGAACACACCTGTAAATTGTATCACAATAGAACACACTTGTAAGTTGTATCACAATAGAACACACTTGTAAATTGTATCACAATAGAACACACTTGTAAGTTGTATCACAATAGAACGCAATAGAACACACTTGTAAGTTGCATCACAATAGAACGCAATAGAACACACTTGTAAATTGTATCACATTAGAACACAATAGTACACACTTGTAAGTTGTATCACAATAGAACACACTTGTAAGTTGTATCACAATAGAATACACTTGTAAATTGTATCACAATAGAACACACTTGTAAGTTGTATCACAATAGAACACACTTGTAAATTGTATCACAATAGAACACACTTGTAAGTTGTATCACAATAGAACGCAATAGAACACACTTGTAAATTGTATCACATTAGAACACAATAGAACACACTTGTAAGTTGTATCACAATAGAACACAATAGTACACACTTGTAAGTTGTATCACAATAGAACACACTTGTAAGTTGTATCACAATAGAATACACTTGTAAATTGTATCACAATAGAACATACTTGTAAGTTGTATCACAATAGAACGCAATAGAACAAACACACTTGTAAGTTGTATCCATCCAAACTCCTTCAATTAGCATTCACGATACGGCCCGTTCTGCTCCCAGCCACCCACAATCAGGACACTTTCTATGACACGACGTTTCCGGGTTCTTAAACGTGTCATCTCTATGGCAACGGCTACGTAATACATCTAAATTTAGGGATATGCGCTCGTGGTTTGTGGCGAATGACGCGTGTCTCGGTTTACATGTCCTTAATGGTGCAGTCACACTACGACGAAAAGGACGACGACAAGGACGACGAGTGACCAACGAGTTGGATTTTCTAAAACCCGACGACATATGCAAATTCGGGCCAAGTTGGGCGACACTTGGACGACATCCGGGCGACAGACCGACGTGGGTGAAACGACGCTCTAACGACATCGGTGTCTGTGTGTGTATGTGTGTGTCTCTGTGTCTCTGTGTGTGTCTCTTTGTCTGTGTGTGTGTCTCTGTGTCTCTGTGTGTGTCTCTGTGTCTCTGTGTGTGTCTGTGTGTGTCTGTGTGTCTGTGTGTGTGTGTCTGTGTGTGTGTCTCTGTGTGTTTGTGTGTGTGTCTCTGTGTGTGTCTCTGTGTGTGTCTCTGTGTGTGTCTTTGTGTTTCTGTGTGTCTGTGTGTGTGACTGTGTGTGTGTCTCTGTGTGTGACTCTGTCTGTGTGTGTGTGTCTCTGTGTGTGTGTCTCTGTCTCTTTGTGCCTCTGTTGCTGTGTGTGTCTCTGTGTATGTGTCTCTGTGTGTGTGTCTCTGTGTATATGTGTGTGTCTCGGTGTCTGTGTGTGTCTGTGTGTGTGTCTCTGTGTTTCTGTGTGTATGTGTGTGTCTGTGTGTGTCTGTGTGTGTGTCTCTGTGAGTGTCTCTGTGTCTCTGTGTGTGTCTCTGTGTGTGCCTCTGTGTCTCTGTGTGTGTGTCTCTGTGTGTGTCTCTGTGTGTGTCTCTGTGTTTCTGTGTCTCTGTGTGTGTCTCTGTGTGTCTGTGTGTGTGTCTCTGTGTGTGACTATGTGTCTCTGTGTGTGTCTGTGTGTGTCTCTGTGTGTGTCTCTGTGTTTCTGTGTGTCTGTGTGTGTCTGTGTGTGTGTCTGTGTGTGTCTGTGTGTGTGTGACTCTGTGTCTCTGTGTCTCTGTGTGTGTCTCTATGTGTGTGTCTGTGTCTCTGTGTCTCTGTGTGTGTCACTGTGTGTGTCTGTGTGTGTGACTCTGTGTCTCTGTATGTGTCTCTATGTGTGTGTCTGTGTCTCTGTGTATGTGTGTGTGTCTGTGTGTGTATGTGTGTGTGTCTGTGTGTCTGTGTGTGTCTGTGTGTGTCTGTGTGTGTGTGTCTGTGTGTGTGACTCTGTGTCTCTGTGTGTGTCTCTGTGTGTGTCTGTGTCTGTGTGTGTGTGTCTCTGGGAGAGACACACACAGACACTCTCCCTCCCTCCCTCCCTCTCTCCCTCCCTCTCTCTCTCTCTCCCTCCCTCCCACACAGAGACACACATACACACACAGAGAGACACACACAGAGACACACACAGAGACAAAGAGACACACACAGACACAGAGACACACACAGACACACACATACACACACAGACACACAGACACACAGACACACACAGACACACACAGACACACACAGAGACACACACACATATACACACATATAGACACAGAGACACACACAGACACAGAGACACACACACAGACACACAGACACACACAGAGACACACACAGACACACAGACACACACATAGACACAGATACACACACAGAGACACAGAGACACACACACAATCACAGAGACACACACACAGACACACACACAGACACACAGACACACACACAGACACAGAGATACACACACACAGACACACACACAGACACAGAGACACACACACAGACACACACACACACAGACACACACACAGACACACAGACACACACACAGACACACACAGACAAAGGGACACACACAGAGACACAGAGACATGCACACAGACCCGTGTTGCGCGTTTAAACCCCAGCGGCGAGCCACTGAGCATGATAGAACCAAAGGCTAATTGAGCAAACCCTAACAGAAAACCATGCTTCCGTGGCAGCATTAAGGGCCGTGATGAATGGAACTCCCAATATCTCCTGGCTTGCCACTGCAGGGACAAATAGTTTGCGCCTGTCTTGACATGTTCTTGCCAGTGTGATACCTCTATTTGCTCCCCGAGAGAGTGCTGCTAGTAACTTGCAAAAGCCAGCAGCACTTCAACACTTTGCAAGCAGCTTTTATGAAATGCACAACCGCACATATTGACAGTGTACAGACG
The DNA here is from genome assembly GCA_030323885.1 of Branchipolynoe longqiensis. Lineage (NCBI taxonomy): Eukaryota > Metazoa > Annelida > Polychaeta > Phyllodocida > Polynoidae > Branchipolynoe > Branchipolynoe longqiensis. Next base: position 66,674,398 of record CM059194.1, on the reverse strand, counting down.
ACAGGTGAAAAAGCTGCAGGTCTTCATGATGCGACATCTGCGTTCGATCTTGGGGATAACCTGGAAGGACAAAGTGACAAGCAATGAAATCCTCGATCAGACAGGACTGTCCTCTATGGAAGATCTTCTGATCAGAAAGAACCTCTAGTGGACTGGACACATGATGAGGATGTCAACAGACAGGCTACCAAAGCAGATCCTCTATTCTCAATTGTCTTCTGGTCAGAGAAACTCGCCCTCGTCTCCGGTTCAAGGATACTATCAAGAGAAACCTGAAGCTGAAAGACGTTAGGCCCAACTCATGGACATCACTCTCCCAGCAGAGTGCTAAATGGAGAGAGGCGGTTAAGAAATGAAAGTAGTCTTTGTCGCATTGTGACCGACAGCATGATGATGCATGATGATGATGATGAGAACTATATAAAATTCCCCAAGTGTGTGTGTCACGAGGGGGGGGGGGGGGGTGACACCACAAATGCGCCCATGGAGGAAGTAGCAAAGTATATATGTTCCCCTAGCATGTATACTTGTATAATGCGTTATACATAAAGTATATATATATATGTGTGTATTTGAGAACAACCCTTACATATATATTCATGATATATACATACATATGCATATCTCATAAATGATGTAGATCTGCTTACAGAAATGATATAAACCAGCTATTATCAGTAATATTCTCATATATAAATGTAATAAAGTTTGTAGATCTACATTTATTATATATGATCTATACCCGGTGATGTGCTGACGTAATGGGAGAACATGGAATCCTAATGGCTGGGACATCCACGGGAAAAATATTACTTACCCAAATAGCCTAAGACTAGTAAGAGGCAACTGGTAGGATCCAAAATTACATTTGAGTTACACCAGCAACTAGCTAACCTCTGTCCATATGGCATGGAAATATATCAAATAACAATTTGTGTCAATTCTTGCTAATAGTCTATGGCAGGAAGACCAGTGTCCGGCACAGAAAAAAAAAATCAATTCGGATGAATAGAATATTTGCAATTCTTTCTTGTTCAGTGTGGTGGATACCGGAAGTGGGACGACCTGGCTGTGATTGGTGCGTTCGGATGGTGAGACGCACCCAGTGTACAGACCGTCGCCTACACCCGGACGTGCCGTGACCGTCAACTGTGCAGGGCTCCTTCAGATCCTCCCGGGCTGCCGTGTCCGGCTACACGGTCCCGGGCCACACGTCGTCAGCCCCGTGTGTGACACCAGGCCGTGCACAGGAGGACAGAGCCGGTCTTATCCAGATCTTATACAACTGTTGTACAGATGGTGTACAGCTGTTATACAGATCATATCCAGATTGTATACGGATGGTGTACATATGTTATACAGTTGTTATGCAATTGCCATGCAGCTGTTGTACAGATCCTATGCAAATGTTATATGGATAGTGTACAGATCCTATACAGATGTTATAAGGATGGTGTACATATGTTATACAGTTGTTATACAATTGCCATGCAGCTGTTGTACAGATCCTATGCAAATGTTATATGGATATTGTACAGATCCTATACAGATGTTATAAGGATGGTGTACATATGTTATACAGCTGTTATACAATTGCCATGCAGCTGTTGTACAGATCCTATGCAAATGTTATATGGATATTGTACAGATCCTATACAGATGTTATAAGGATGGTGCACATATGTTATACAGTTGTTATACACTTGCCATGCAGCTGTTGTACAGATCCTATGCAAATGTTATATGGATATTGTACAGATCCTATAGAGATGTTATAAGGATGCTGTACATATGTTATACAGCTGTTATACAATTGCCATGCAGCTGTTGTACAGATCCTAAGCAAATGTTATATGGATATTGTACAGATCCTATACAGATGTTATAAGGATGGTGTACATATGTTATACAGTTGTTATACAATTGCCATGCAGCTGTTGTACATATCCTATGCAAATGTTATATGGATATTGTACAGATCCTATACAGATTTTATACGAATGGTGTACATATGTTATACAGCTGTTGTACAATTGCCATGAAGCTGTTGAACAGATCCTATGCGGATGTTGTACAAATGGTGTAATGTGTTGTACAGCTGTCATAGAGATGCACAAATGTACAAATATTGTAATCTGTTGTACATGTGTTGTACATTTGTTATAGCTATGTCATACCTATGTTATATCTGTTATTCAGATGCTATACAGATGTTACACAACTTCTACATATATGCCATACAGATTATACATATGACATATAAGTGCTATATGTTCTATAGATGTAATACAGATGTTGCACAGGTGTTGCACAGGTGTTGCACAGGTGTTGCACAGGTGGTGTAAGGTGTGATACAGGTGTTATATAAGTGCATACAAATGTATTCAAATCCATACAGATGTTATCCATGTGCTATGATGTTTTACGGATGTCATAATATATTATACAGATGCTATAAGATGTTATAATATATTATACGTATGTTATACAAATGTGACCTGTTGGAGGTTCAGCCATAGGTTACTCATCCCGTCAGCTGTTGTTGTGTTTTTGTTGTATCTGCAAAACTCTGTATTAAACCGCATGACATCTGACACAGTGACAGGAGAATGTTCAAACGCACACATATAACTTAAAAGGTAGTGAAAAACACCAACTTTGTTAGATGTGCACAACTCTGTATTAAACCATGCAGCATCTCACACGTGAGTTATATATTTGTTAGACAAATAAATTAGGTTGAACATTATAATCCATTTCACTTTAGCTCGAGGTAACCTTTATATCCGAAATACTTAGAGTGGAGACATACAAATTGCATATCGCTGTGCACCCTGCTGGACATATAGGCTTTGTTTATCCATTTTCTAATTTAGCAGCAGCGTTGCATAGGGGTACCACTCTGGAATGTAAATGTTTAATGGGTTGACCTGTATCTAAGTTAGTTATGTAGGGTCAAGGCTATGTGTTTTGGGTGTCGACAAATTGATGGCAATTGGCTGTGGAGGGATCGGACACTGTCAAGTAGACCTAGTTTGCGGGTGCTTGCTGTCAGTGCTCTCACTAACTCGCCATGCCTCCCGCGTCTCTACCTGTCGCCTCCTGGCCGCGGAGACGCGTGTGAAGTGAAGGCAGGCCTGGGTGGGAATGGACCTTGTGGAGCCGTATAGACCTATTTCACATGACGTCAGCATGGGTATCTAGGTCAGTGCGCGCGCTGCTTGGCTGCAGGACAACACACTGTAGCTTGGCACCCCGCTACCTAGACCAAGCTAGACACACTATCACACTGCAAATGCAATGGCTATGAGCAATCTTCATACAGAAAAAGTGAAATATCTCTAAAACCACACCACCTAGACACAAACCCCTTGGAACACATATAGAAAACATATTCAACGAATAGATTATATTAGATGTATAAGGTTAGGGTTCTGCATTTCTATTAATTTTGAATAAAATAGGCGTTTTGCACTGCACGTACCGGCAAACTCAATGCATTGTCAATGGCAGTGAGCAATCTTGAATTATCTTCATACAGAACAAGTGCGATCTCCCTAAAACCACACCACCTAGAAGCAACCCGCTTGGAACACATATAGAAAACATATTCAATAAATAGATTATATTAAATTTATAAGATTAGTCTTCTGCATTTCTATTAATTCTGAATAAAACTAACATTTTGCACTGCGCGTACCAGCAAACTCAATGCATTGTCAATGGCCGTGAGCAATCTTCATACAGAAAAAGTTAAATATCTCTAAAACTACACCACCTAGAAGCAACCCGCTTGGAACACATATATAAAACATATTCAATGAATAGATTATATTATATTTAAACGGTTAGGGTTCTGTATTTATATGAATTTTGAATAAAATAAATGTTTTGCACTGCGTGTACCGGCAAACTCAATGGCAGTGTGCAGCCAAGCTGAACACGCATACACGATGTTTATAAACATTGAAAGGGGTCTATAACAGTGCCCGTCTGCTACCTGCCCCCTGATCGGTTGGTTCGTTTTTGGAATTTTACGTCCTGGCAACATCTAAGCTCATATCAGGACGGGTATCGACTTGTGACAGTGCGCACTCCTGGTGGCTTTATATTATAGTGCTGCCCCACTGGGAAACCAAGCCACCAGCACCATGACCTAATATTGCACTCAGTCACATTATCCCGATGCTGGGCCAAACCAGTCCTTGTCCTATCCTAATAATGCCGAGCGCCTGGCTAGGAAGCGACAAGTGTCAAGTGTCTGGTCACCTGCCTCGCGGCAATAAATACCAGAATGAACAGATAAATTCAACCAGATGTGATAGCCGAATGAGTGAGCGCCCGCCTCCCGTGTTGGTAGGTCATGGGATTCAAACCCATTGGGTTTGAACCATGGCCGAGTCAAACTAATGACTTTTTAATTTAAACTTGTCACCACCTAGCCTGTCATTCGGCATTACTAGGATAGGGCAAGGAGCAGTGGAATGAGGAAGACCAATTGTCTGTGATTGAAATTTCCAACTAATGTACAAAGACAAACTGCATATGTTTACATCCGAGGTACTGGTGTCTTGACGTCTAACTAATGCCTGGCCTCCTTGCCTCGGCCCTTTCGTCACGTGTGCAGGGGAGGACCTGGTGCATCTCTGTTCATGTCGACCATCACTCACGGGCCTCATTGGGAAGTCAATAAACTCGGAACAGTCCGGACGCAGCTAACGCTGACACAGTGTCACGTGGTGTGTGTGATGCACACGTGGTCTTGCGCCCAAACAGCGAGTAATTGATGTACAAAAAAAGACTACAAAGCCCTAAATAACACCAAAAAAACACAACTTAAGTGTTGATGACACAGTGCAGTGCTTACAACTGTTCGAGAGGGCGTAATGCGTCTTTGCAACATCTAAGGTCATGACGACTTTATAGTGCTACCCTAGTGGGAGACTAGTCCGCCAGCACCATGACCCAATTTCGCACTGAGTCACATTATCTTGACACTGAGTTAACCAGTCCTTGCCCTATCCCAGTAAGTCCAAGCATCAGGCTAGGTAGCAACACGTATCAATTTGGTAAGTCATTGGTTTGACTCGACCGACAGTCGAACTCGCGACCTTCCGCATGGGAAGCCTGTGCTCTACCGATAAAGCCATCGCGTCCAGTGTTCATATATGACAGTGGCTGATTTGACAGACAGCGCTCGAGTACGGCAATGGAGGCGGCGGGATAGGTCAGTGGGCGGGGGGGGCGGGGGGGGGGGGGAGTCTGGAGGGGGAGGTAGAAGGGGAGGGAGGTGGAGGAAGAGGGTGGTGGATGGTGTGTGTGAGTGGCTGGGTGAGGGGTGAGAGGTGGGGGTAGGGCGTGGAGGAGGTGTATGGGGGGAGGTGGGGGTGGCCGTGATAGACTTCCCATGCGAGATTACTAGCTTCCACACCCCCACACTTCCTACCCCACTCCATCACTACCACACCTGTGCAGTCGGTTCTGGCTTCTCACACACCTACACCCCCCCCCCACCCCACACACGCGCATACAGCTGATACACCTAGTGCACTGGCAGTCCCCCCCCCTCCCCCCTTCCCCCCGCCCCATCCCTCGATGTGGGTCAGTCGAACCCGGTTCCATTCACCCCTCACGCTATCACATATTGCGAAAGCGCTGACCGAAATAATGCTAAGATAACAAACACAACCTGTCAGCTTCCTTCCACAGTGTCATTAAAGGCGCACACTGTACAGTAGACAGGCCAGCTCCTTATTCAGGTCAATTGGCCGCCACGCCCTCTGGTTGTCAAAAACGGAACTTCATAATATCAGGTTCAACTGGAAGCTGCCAAATGCGACGAAAGCAATCAATCGAAACCCGCCCATATACGGAGAGTTGGGGCTACATATCCAACCCACGCATATATACGGAGAGTTGAGCCTACATGTCCAACCCACGCATATATGGAGAGTTGGGCCTACATGTCCAACCCATGCATATATGGAGAGTTGGGCCTACAGGTCCAACCCATGCATATATGGAGAGTTGGGCCTACATGTCCAACCCATGCATATATGGAGAGTTGAGCCTACATGTCCAACCCATGCATATATGGAGAGTTGGGCCTACATGTCCAACCCACGCATATATGGAGAGTTGAGCCTACATGTCCAACCCATGCATATATGGAGAGTTGGGCCTACATGTCCAACCCACGCATATATGGAGAGTTGGGCCTACATGTCCAACCCACGCATATACGGAGAGTTGGGCCTACATGTCCAACCCACGCATATATACGGAGAGTTGGGCCTACATGTCCAACCCATGCATATACGGAGAGTTGGGCCTACATGTCCAACCCACGCATATATGGAGAGTTGGGCCTACATGTCCAACCCACGCATATATGGAGAGTTGGGCCTACATGTCCAACCCACACATATATGGAGAGTTGAGCCTACATGTCCAACCCATGCATATATGGAGAGTTGGGCCTACATGTCCAACCCACACATATACGGAGAGTTGGGCCTACATGTCCAACCCACACATATATGGAGAGTTGGGCCTACATGTCCAACCCATGCATATATGGAGAGTTGGGCCTACATGTCCAACCCACGCATATACGGAGAGTTGAGCCTACATGTCCAACCCACGCATATACGGAGAGTTGGGCCTACATGTCCAACCCATGCATATATGGAGAGTTGGGCCTACATGTCCAACCCACACATATATGGAGAGTTGGGCCTACATGTCCAACCCACACATATACGGAGAGTTGGGCCTACATGTCCAACCCACGCATATATGGAGAGTTGGGCCTACATGTCCAACCCACGCATATATGGAGAGTTGAGCCTACATGTCCAACCCATGCATATATGGAGAGTTGGGCCTACATGTCCAACCCACGCATATACGGAGAGTTGAGCCTACATGTCCAACCCACGCATATACGGAGAGTTGGGCCTACATGCCCAGCACACACATATATGGAGAGTTGGGCCTACATGTCCAACCCACGCATATATGGAGAGTTGGGCCTACATGTCCAACCCACACATATACGGAGAGTTGGGCCTACATGTCCAACCCACGCATATATACGGAGAGTTGGGCCTACATGTCCAACCCACACATATATGGAGAGTTGAGCCTACATGTCCAACCCACGCATATACGGAGAGTTGGGCCTACATGTCCAACCCACGCATATACGGAGAGTTGGGCCTACATGCCCAGCACACACATATATGGAGAGTTGGGCCTACATGTCCAACCCACGCATATATGGAGAGTTGGGCCTACATGTCCAACCCACACATATACGGAGAGTTGGGCCTACATGTCCAACCCACGCATATATGGAGAGTTGGGCCTACATGTCCAACCCACGCATATATACGGAGAGTTGGGCCTACATGTCCAACCCACGCATATACGGAGAGTTGAGCCTACATGTCCAACCCACGCATATATGGAGAGTTGGGCCTACATGTCCAACCCACGCATATATGGAGAGTTGGGCCTACATGTCCAACCCACGCATATATACAGAGAGTTGGGCCTACATGTCCAACCCACACATATATGGAGAGTTGGGCCTACATGTCCAACCCACGCATATACGGAGAGTTGGGCCTACATGTCCAACCCACGCATATATGGAGAGTTGGGCCTACATGTCCAACCCACGCATATATACGGAGAGTTGGGCCTACATGTCCAACCCACGCATATACGGAGAGTTGGGCCTACATGTCCAACCCACGCATATACGGAGAGTTGGGCCTACATGCCCAGCACACACATATATGGAGAGTTGGGCCTACATGTGCAACCCACACATATACGGAGAGTTGGGCCTACATGTCCAACCCACGCATATGATGAGAGTTGGGCCTACATGTCCAACCCACGCATATATGGTGAGTTGGGCATACATGTCCAACCCGTGCATATACAGAGAGTTGAGCCTACATGTCCAACCCACGCATATACAGAGAGTTGGGCCTACATGTCCAACCCACTCATATACGGTGAGTTGGGCCTACATGACCAACCGACGCATATACGGAGAGTTGGGCCTACATGACCAACCCACGCATATATGGAGAGTTGAGCCTACATGTCCAACCGATGCATATACGGAGAGTTGGGCCTACCTGTCCAACCCACGCATATACGGAGTGTTGGGCCTACATGTCCAACCCACGAATATATGGAGAGTTGGGCCTACATGTCCAACCCATGCATATACGGAGAGTTGGGCCTACATGTCCAACCCATGCATATATGGAGAGTGGGGCCTACATCTCCAACCAACGTATATATGGAGAGTTGGGCCTACATGTCCAACCCACGCATATACAGAGAGTTGGGGCTACATGTCCAACCCATGCATATATGGCGAGTTGGGCCTACATGTCCAACCCACGCATATATGGAGAGTTGGGCCTACAGGTCCAACCCATGCATATACGGAGAGTTGGGCCTACATGTCCAACCCATGCATATACGGAGAGTTGGGCCTACTTGTCCAACCCGCTCATATACGGAGAGTTGGGCCTGCATTTCCACATTAGACACTGGTGCACACATGTATTGCTACATCCTACATGTCCACATTAGACACTGGTGCAAAGCTACATGTTACATGTCCACATTATACACTGGTGCACACATGTATTGTTACATGCTACATGTACACATTAGACACTGGTGCAAAGCTACATGCTATATGTCCACATTAGACACGGGTGCACCATGTATTGCTACATGCTACATGTCCACATTAGACACTGGTGCACACATGTATTGGTACATGGTACATGTCCACATTAGACACTGATACACACATGTATAGCTACATGCTACATGTCCACATTAGACACTGGTGCACACATGCATAGCTGCATGATACATGTCCACATTAGACACTGGTGCACACATGTATAGCTGCCTGCTACATGTCCACATTAGACACTGGTGCACACATGTATAGCTACATGCTACATGTCCACACTAGATACTGGTGCACACATGCATAGCTGCATGCTACATGTCCACATTAGACACTGGTGTGCACATGTATAGCTACATGCTACATGTCCACATTAGACACTGATGTACACATGTATAGCTATATGTTACATGTCCACATTAGACACTGGTGCACACATGTATAGCTACATGCTACATGTCCACATTAGACACTGGTGCACACATGTATAGCTACATGCTACATGTCCACATTAGACACTGGTGCACACATGTATAGCTATATGTTACATGTCCACATTAGACACTGGTGCACACATGTATAGCTACATACTACATGCCCACATTAGACACTGATGCACACATGTATAGCTACATGCTACATGTCCACATTATACACTGGCGCACACATGCATAGCTGAATGCTACATGTCCACATTAGACACTGGTGCGCACATGTATAGCTAGATGCTACATGTCCACATTAGACACTGGCACACATATGTATTGCTACATGCTACATGTCCACATTAGACACTAGTGCGCACATGTATAGCTAGATGCTACATGTCCACATTAGACACTGGCACACATATGTATTGCTACATGCTACATGTCCACATTAGACACTGGTGCACACATGTATAGCTACATGCTACATGTCCACATTAGACACTGGTGCACACATATATTGCTACATGCTACATGTCCACATTAGACACTGGTGCACATATGTATTGCTACATGCTACATGTCCACATTAGACACTGGTGCACACATGTATTGCTACATGTTACATGTCCACATTAGACACTGGTGCACACATGTATTGCTACATGCTACATGTCCACATTAGACACTGGTGCACACATGTATTGCTATGAATTAGATTTAACCAGAGCTGTCATTGCTGAGGCCTAAAAAGGTGTGTTTTAGTTGCAGGCAACTAAAAGAGTAGGTAAGTAGGTAGGACTTTTGTTTAATACATGTTTTTCCATGAATTCCTAGATGGATTGATTGATTGGATTGGTGGGTTTTACGCCATGTCGGTAGCAAAGGCTATATTCGTAGCGAGAAGTGTCTAACTTGTATTATGTCCATTTTCCTTTAACCATCGCTTTTACATCGGGTCTAAAAACATACAATCAAATGTGTCAAAAGACACTTAAGTTAAAAAGCTCACAATTATAAAATTGTGGTCAAGGAAAATAACATTCTAGCTGAAAGTCAGTCTTGGTAAATTGATAAAAATGGAATTAATAATCCTTGATGGAAGGGATTAAATACTTTCATCAGAAGAAGTTCTAGCTGCAGCTGTTTGCAGGTCGGTCACGTAACCTGAAACCCACATATATGTTGGTAGGCCTGAAGCCTATCATCTTTAACATTCCAATGTGCATGCCACATTTAATTTGCCATCTTTTCACCTCGAATATTTCATAATGTCCTTTTCAAAAATAAAGGTTACATCAAACTAAAATAATGTAGATTATAATGATCAACTTACTATGTTATCTAAAACGGAGGGCAGACGGTCAAAACTAATTAATCACGTGGCTTTAAGGACAACTTCAGACAATTATGACATAGTTGATTGAGTTGATTAGGTTGATTGAGGTGAGGCCACCCCATCTCTGATGATTGTTGTCGTGTGTCTATGTATCTAAAGTATAATTGGAATGACAAGACAGCCCAAAAAGATTGTTGACAGAGAAATGCTTAGTGTTCAAGACTGGCTGCTTTGAGAAGGTTGCCTCAGAGCCTTCTCCCACATCGTGAAAAGGTGTAGAAAGCTGGCGGAAATATTTGACAAATATCGATATACAATTTATATATGATCAGGTGGCATCGTTTAAAGCATTGTTTAAAAAGTTATTTAAGAAAATCCACAATTGAATTCAGGTCTGGGATTGACTGAATATATATTTTTAAAGACCAAATCCGTATATTAAACAGATATTTTATCATACGAAAGGTAAATGTTCAGGGGAGATGAATACCGTCCTTAGAAAACAAAATTAGTAAATCACTGTTGAAATGCATAATTCAGAGAAGAGATGTGACTAAATGTGTTATTTAGATATAAAATTCATAATTTAGGTATGAAGTGGGTAATTTAAATACAAAATGTGTAATTGAGGGAAGTAATGTGTAATTCAGAGTCAAATGTGTAATTCTGATACGAAATGTGTAATTCAAAGATGAAATGTGTAATTAAGAGATGAAATGTGTAATTCAGAGACAAAATGTGTAATTCAAAGACAAAATGTGTAATTAAGAGATGAAATGTGTAATTGTGAGACGAAATGTGTAATTCAGAGACGAAATGTGTAATTCAAAGACGAAATGTGTAATTGTGAGACAAAATGTGTAATTCAAAGACGAAATGTGTAATTCAGAGACAAAATGTGTAATTCAAAGATGAAATGTGTAATTAAGAGATGAAATGTGTAATTCAGAGACGAAATGTGTAATTCAGAGACGAAATGTGTAATTCAAAGACGAAATGTGTAATTCAGAGACAAAATGTGTAATTCAAAGATGAAATGTGTAATTAAGAGATGAAATGTGTAATTCAAAGACGAAATGTGTAATTGTGAGACGAAATGTGTAATTCAAAGATGAAATGTGTAATTCAGAGACAAAATGTGTAATTCAGAGACAAAATGTGTAATTGTGAGATGAAATGTGTAATTCAAAGACGAAATGTGTAATTCAGAGACAAAATGTGTAATTCAAAGACGAAATGTGTAATTCAGAGACGAAATGTGTAATTCAGAGACAAAATGTGTAATTCAAAGACGAAATGTGTAATTCAGAGACAAAATGTGTAATTCAGAGACGAAATGTGTAATTCAGAGACAAAATGTGTAATTCAAAGACGAAATGTGTAATTCAGAGACGAAATGTGTAATTCAGAGACAAAATGTGTAATTCAAAGACGAAATGTGTAATTCAGAGACAAAATGTGTAATTCAGAGACGAAATGTGTAATTCAGAGACGCGTATCTTCTTATCCGACCACAGTGAAATGTGCGTTCGTGCTAAAAGAAGGCTGGGCTGCATCGGTTTCGTAACGAAAATTGCAAAGGTTACACCCCGCGCCCCATACAACTAAGCCGCCCGGACTGGGCATGGTCCGATAACTGAAAACAAACAGTTTGTCTCACTGCTGATCATCTGTAGATATGTGTACTTACCGGAAACCGACACCCATAGTGCACAGGTGTTCCGATTGAGGGCGCTTCGAAACGCCCTAGGGGTTTGACCTACAGAAAACCCGCCACGGTTGTCAGGAGAACTCCTCTGACAATTGGCTGAAAGCCTCTAGTCCCATCAAAGCAGCAACTTTCCGAAAGCAAAACACTTATCTAGATTTGAACGTACATATCCAACTGGTGCAGAAATTGCTGCTGGCCAGAAGGGTACAAGATGAGACTTTACGAGAACCTCTTCGTGCTCAAGTCTGTGGGGTCAGAGTTTTGACAAGCACGTCAACATTAATTTGGCGAGTTTACACTTCAAATATATCTTAAGTTAGTCATTTAAAATCCATGTTACTTCAAACTAAAGTAAGATAGATTACAAAGATCAACCTACAATTTTTACCTCAAAAAGTGACAGAAACACAAAACCATCAGACTATGCAACTATAATACCGCATAATCTGATGGTTTTGAGTTTCTTCCATATTTATGTTTTATGGATGAATATACTAAGGTGATCAGTATAAAATATTTTACTTTAGTTTCAAGTGCATTTTATTCTAACGGGGGGATCTTGTAGACATCTGAAGTGAAAACATGCAAACAAAAACTTGCACAGAGAAATGGTTGACCATGAAGGCTTTGGCAGTGACCGGCTCTATTAAATTGACTTAGTACTCTTCCTGTGCATCAGCACATGTTTAATAATGCCACCAGTGTCCCAGCTATATCTGTAGAATCAAATCTATGTCAGTGATAATTAAGGTTGGTAAAAGTGTACGCTTTCATCAGCCTATGAGGTGTTACTACTTGTCACTGTATTCAACGAGCGTGGTAAAAGTGTACGCTTTCATCAGCCTATGAGGCGTTACTACTTGTCACTGTATTCACCGAGCATGGTAAAAGTGTACGCTTTCAATAGACTATGAGGCATTACTACTTGTCACTGTATTCACTGAGCATGGTAAAAGTGTACGCTTTCATCAGCCTATGAGGCGTTACTACTTGTCACTGTATTCACCGAGCATGGTAAAAGTGTACGCTTTCAATAGACTATGAGGCATTACTACTTGTCACTGTATTCACCGAGCATGGTAAAAGTGTACGCTTTCATCAGACTATGAGGCATTACTACTTGTCACTGTATTCACCGAGCATGGTAAAAGTGTACGCTTTCATCAGCCTATGAGGCATTATTACTTGTCACTGTATTCACCAAGAAATGACGGGATGGCCGAATGAGTTAGAGCGTCCGTCTCCCGTGCTGGTAGATCGTGGGGTCGTGGGTTCGAGTCCCGGTCGAGTCAAACCAATGACTTTAAAATTGATAATTGTTTCTTCCTAGCCAGGCGCTCGTCATTTTTAGGATAGGGCAAGGACTGGTGTGCTCAGTGTCACGATAATGTGACTGAGTGGGATACCAGGTCATGGTGCCGGCGGCCTGGTTTCCCAGTGGGACAGCACTATAAAGTCGCCATGAGTGCGCACTGTCACAAGTCGGTACCCGTCCTGATATGACCTTAGATGTTGCTAGGACGTAAAACAACAAACAAACAAACAAACAGTATTCACCAAGCATGGTAAAAGTGTAGGCTTTCATCAGACTATGAGGCATTACTACTTGTCACCGTATTCACCGAGCATGGTAAAAGTGTACGCTTTCATCAGCCTATGAGGCGTTACTACTTGTCAATGTATTCACTGAGCATGGTAAAAGTGTACGCTTTCATCAGCCTATGAGGTGTTACTACTTGTCACTGTATTCACCGAGCGTGGTAAAAGTGTACGCTTTCATCAGCCTATGAGGCATTACTACTTGTCACTGTATTCACCGAGCATGGTAAAAGTGTACGCTTTCATCAGACTTTGAGGCGTTACTATTTGTCACTGTATTCACCGAGCGTGGTAAAAGTGTACGCTTTCATCAGCCTATGAGGCGTTACAACTTGTCACTTTATTCACCAAGCATGGTAAAGGTGTACGCTTTCATCAGCCTATGAGGCGTTACTACTTGTCACTGTATTCACTGAGCATGGTAAAAGTGTACGCTTTCATCAGCCTATGAGGCGTTACTACTTGTCACTGTATTCACTGAGCATGGTAAAAGTGTACGCTTTCATCAGCCTATGAGGCATTACTACTTGTCACTGTATTCACTGAGCATGGTAAAAGTGTACGCTTTCATCAGCCTATGAGGCGTTACTACTTGTCACTGTATTCACTGAGCATGGTAAAAGTGTACGCTTTCATCAGACTATGAGGCGTTACTACTTGTCACTGTATTCACCGAGAGTCTGTAGCTGGAGATGAACTCGAAGCATCATCTAGATGTACTGCCTTTAATTTGATGAGTATGTGTGCGTGGGGAGAGGTATTTAGTATTATTATAACTTATGATTAGTATTGTAATTATAATTGCGCATTTCTACCATGAGTGTTTTAAGCTGCCTGTAGGTGGCTGCAAATAGTGAGTGTTGGAGCGAGGGGTGGGGTGGGTTGGTAGGGGGAGAATTTGAGCACAGACACCAGCTCCCCCAAATAATGTTGTATTAAGGACTTACCCCGCTCTGGCAGCCGCCATTACCCGGGGCTCCCGGGGGAGGGGGGAGGGAGCTGCTTCATTGTCCGGGCCGTCAGCTTGAAGGCCCCGCGTAACCAACAAGTCACCGAGACTTTACCGTCAGTACATTCTCATATCGTACTTATTAGTAATGCTGCATCGCCATCACTGTTTGTTGGGAACACAGTGACTGCCGTCAAGACTACATTTACTTTATATACACATATATATATATATGTCATATAATATATATCATGTACATGATATATATATATTATAATATATATCATGTACATTATGTCCATTACTTATAATATGTACAGTATGTACTATATTAGTATACTATACTAATACTATATATACTCTATTTACTATGTATACAATATGTGCTATACATGTAATATATGATATGCACATATACGCTATATATGCTATAGATGCTATATATGCTAAATATACTATAATATTATGTACACATATACATGCACGTGCACGTGTATGTATATGTGTACATAAGTGTGCACGCACACACTTCGCTAGAAGACGTCGGTGTACAGTCAGTAGTCCGGGCCCGAGTGGCTCTGTTTACAAGCTTATTGAGTTGTAAATGCCACCAATGAAAACGTGTCACTTTCTACAAGATTTTAATTCGGTTCCGAATCAAATATCAACCTGCAGTGAAGTGGGAGCCCCGAACTACTGAAAATCAGTGAAATACAAAATAGAAGGCCATGCATGCCGGTGTGGCGTTTTCAGCCATGTGCCGTGTTCAGCCGTGCGCATAGACTCAAAGTCAAACTCAAGGCATTGTCAATGCCCGTGAGTCACTAACCTTATAAATTTAATAAAATGTTTTTGGACAAGATGTTTTCTATATGTATAGCAAGCGATTTGTTTCTAGGTGGTGTGGTTTTAGAGACATTTCACTTTTCCTGGATTTTCTGTATCAAGATTGCTCACCACCATTGACAATGGCTTGAGTTTGATGGTATGCGCAGTGCAAAACATTAGTTTTATTCAAAATTAATAGAAATCAAGAACACTAACCTTATAAATGTAATATAATCTTTTTGGTAAAGATGTTTTCTATATGTGTACCAAGCGATTTGTCAATAGGTGGTGTGGTTTTAGAGATATTTCACTTTTTCTGGATTTTCTGTATGAAGATTGCTCACGACCATTGACAATGCCTTGAGTTTGAGTCTATGCGCACGGCTGAAAACGCCACACCGGTAACTGTATTCACACAGAATAAAACTGTGAAATGTCTAATACAACAATGAGCGCTCTTTAAAAAAAAAAAATTTAGGGATATATTCTAGAACCAACCAAAATTGTGTTCTGGACGTCGGTGATACCGCGAGAAGAGCGGGCTGTCCAGAATGTCCGACTCGGAAAGACCATTGCGGGAGGTCGTGGTTTCGAACCCCGGCCGAGTCAAAATAATCACTTACAAATTTGATACTTGTCGCTATCTAGGCTGGCCCCGTCTTCGTTAAATTTAGATAAATCAGTGTTGTATGGGGGGGGGGGGGGCTAGGTAAGGGGTCTTATATTTGCAATCCTTTTCTGGATGCTTTGAGATGGAGTCAGCATGGACTCTACAACCTCAGTACATGTTGTATTGCACAGGGTGCTTGCTCACAGTCCCTAGTTCACTAAGTTATTCCATTTTTACCCAAAGTCTGCAGGGTGCGTCTCTACACACAAGGCTGATTGACAGGTCACAGAAGCCCCAGATCATTATTTAATAAGGGTCTGATGGCTATCTTTCCCAATTCGCATTAACTGTCCTCAACCCCCTCCGCCACTCACACATTAAAGACAACCTGCATTTCTAGCTAACCCACTTGGTTCATAATATAGACATAATCCATTAAAGAGGCACTAACTGCTCAAATAAGGTGATGCCCCCCCCCCCCCCCCACCACGGACAGCAGGTGGACTTGTCTCCAGTAACGTAAAGTTGCATAATCCTATGGTTTTGTTTGTGTCGTTTTCTGAGATAAATATATTAGGTTGATCGTCATAATCTAGCTTACTTTTGTTTGAAGTAATTTAAAACTAAAATGGCTACCGAAGGAGATATTTGAAGTGTAAACATGCTAAATTAATTGTGGCATGTTTCTCAAAAGTATGATCGCATCGGCTTCAAAAGTAACACGTTCTATTCATTTACTCAAGAATCCCCTTTATGCAGTAAGAATAAAACTGTGAAATATCTCACAAGTCTCGCTTTGTGACAATATAAATGTGCTTATTTGTTTGTTGCACTGACTTGTGATGGAGCACACTCGTGACTACTATAGAGTGCTGCGTCACTAGGAGACCGGATCAGCAGCACCATGGTCCAATATCCACTTAGTCACATTATCCTGAAACTGAGCAAACCAGTCCTAGAAATAGCGGAGCTAGGTGCTGACAAGTATAACTTTTTCGAATCATTGGTTGGACTCAGTCATCTTTCGAACCTACGATCTCCCACGGAGGAAACTAGCCAGTGTTCTTACTGATTCGGCCAACCCCTCCTGTTCATTTCAGCACAAGAAAGGGGCAGACAGATATTGCAGTTCCACAATAGTGTCACACGCATTATAATGGACCGATGTCATGCTAATTTACATTTATTCACTTTCTAATTATATATATATATATTATAATATAATATATATATATATAATATTACACACATATATATATATAGATAGATATATATATATATATATATATTGACCAAGAGAAAGGTGGCCATACACACCAAGGGTCCAGCTTTCTATGTCCAGTGGCGAAGCCTGGGCTATACTAGACCGCGCCTGGGGCCGTTGGACCATAACACAAAATAGCTATTCTGAGCTTTTGTCCGCTCGTCTCTCAAGAAGAACTGAAGCTGCGAACCACTATATACAACGCCGGGTCGCAGCTTCAGCCTACAGGGTGGAAGGTGATGGGCAATTGGTGAATACATACACACATTGGTATTTTATCTCATGTAAAATATGTAAGTCTAATGCCAAGTACACACCTACCGTTTACGATTCGCGCACTAAAACTCGCGACGACCTTATGACTGAGAACGGGCCGATTCATTTTTCGAATCGTGAATCGTATTCGCAAGCAAGCAGTTTTAGCCCTGAAACTGAGTTTTAAGTCACGAATCGCAATCGGTAGGTGTGCTAGGGGAGCGCACACCTCACGACTTTTGGGCAGTTTTAGATCGTATACGGTAGGTGGGTGCGGAAAAACGGTAGGTGTGTACCTGGCATTAGACAATTTCACTGCAATCTATATTGGAAACAAATGCATGGTTAAGAACCCTACCAAGTTATGGAGACATCGTTAATTTAAAGCATAGGGTTTATAGTAAAGGATAGGTTTGGAATTGGAGTGGCACTAACCCGAACTTCCGGTATGTATCTATGCTGTAGCTGTGATCTGGCATGCTGGCTCACAGCTTCAGCCTTTCGTAAGGGACAAGCGGAACTGGAACATTGTATTGATAATTGCGGCCGCATTTACTGATACATCTCCTTTGTCCGTGATTATAGCATCATAAATAGATTCATCTTTTTTAATACAACATGTCCACACTATCCTAAAGTTTGGGATCTTGGCTCCGTAATGGCAGAAATATAGGTTCAAGTTCGATGTATGCTGAGTATCGCATTTACTAGCCATATTACACGACAGCGGTAATGAAATCTGCACAGTATGACGAAAGCAACACAAATTAATTTGGATTGTTTTCACTTCAAATATTTCCACTTATCTCCAAATCCAAATATCTCCCTTTATAATAAAAAATACTCTATAGGTAAACTATAGTCAAACATAGTAAAGTAATGTAGATTAGATTCACTAATCTAATAATGTATTTAGCTTGAGAACAAAATATGATACAAGCTCAAAATCATCGAACTCTGCAACTTTAATACTGATTGTGGATTTACATTTCCAAATCGAGGCTGGCAGGAAACGTTCCAAATAACAACTTACTGACAGGGCAGCAGAACCTCGAGGGGTGCTCGGCAGACTGGGTGATAAGCACAGACCGATATTCATGGCTTAAAATACACCAAGTGCCCGCATACAGACGTTTATCTTTGCATTATGCGTGCCTCAGTCAAGAGCATTGTTGAGTGTTTATAATTCGAATCGAACTGCACAGCTATGACCTATATCTTGCCCCCCCTCGAACACTCAGCCCCCCCCCCCCCCCCCCCCAAGCGTGCGAGACACACACACCCCAACCCCCACTCACACACGCGCGCACACACATACCAATCTAAAGTTCTCTTTTGAACCGCAACTATGTATACCACTTAAATGATATCACGCCGAAAATGAAAGTAAATGTAACATTTGGAAGGAGAAATGACGCAGATACATATTAGTTGTATTACTATTATTATTAGTGTCTTGCTGTGGTTAGGTAAAGTGTGGTCGTGATATGGGTCTGATCTAACGGCGCGATCACACACGCACACACACAGATACACACACACACACACACACACACACAAAGGCAGGTGTCGAATAATGAGTATTGATCCATGTGCCCCCCCCCCCCATTCCCACTTCCCACTTCCCACCTCCTCCCCATTCCTCCCCCTCTTCCGTCTCCTACTCCCCTCCCTCGCCCCTTTCCTCTCACATCCCATCTCCCCCTTCCCTCTTTCCTTTCCTTCCCCCTCTCCTCTCTCTCCTCTTCGTTGTCCCCTTTCTTTTCCTGCCCCCTTCCATCACCCCTCTCCACTCCCATGCCCCCCCCCCCCTCCCTCCTTTCCTCTCCCGCCCCCTCCCCCCCCCTCCCCCACCTCCACCTATCGCCGCATCCACCAACCAGCTATGCTGGTAAATATTGCACTGTAACCAGAACAGTCAGAACCAAATGCCATGCTTCTCCCCCCCCCCCCTACTCCTCCCCCCCAGACACACTCACCCCCGATCCACATTTTTAAAAGAAAGAAAAAACTCTCGGCCTACCCTGCAGGCTCATTTATAACTCATCTATAACTCGCTTATAATGCACTAACAACTCACTCACAATGTGTTTCTAATTCACCTATAACGTACCTATAACTTACTTGTACTCACTTACAACTCACTCACAAGGCGTCTCTAACTCACCTATAACTCACCTATAACTCACCTGTAACTCACCTATAACTCACCTATAACGTACCTATAACTTACTTGTACTCACTTGCAACTCACTCACAAGGCGTCTCTAACTCACCTATAAGTATAACTCACCTATAACTCACCTATAACGTACCCATAACTCACCTATAGCTCACCTATAACTCACCTATAACGTACCTATAACTCACCTATAACTCACCTATAACGTACATATAACTTACTTGTACTCACTGACAACTCACTCACAATGCGTCTCTAACTCACCTATAAGTATAACTCACATATAACGTACCTATAACGTACCCATAGCTCACCTATAACTCACCTATAACTCACCTATAACGTACCTATAACTCACCTATGACTCACCTATAACGTACCTATAACTCCCCTATAACGTACCTATAACGTACCTATAACTCACTATAACTCACCTATAACTCACCTATAACGTACCTATAACTCACATATAACGTACCTATGACACACCTATGACTCACTATAGCTCACCTATAACGTACCTATAACTCACCTATAACGTACCTATAACTCACTATAACTCACCTATAACTCACCTATAACTCACCTATAACTCACCTATAACTCACCTATAACTCACCTATAACTCACCTATAACTCACCCATAACTCACCTATAACTCACCCATAACTCACCTATAACTCACCTATAACTCACCTATAACTCACCTATAACTCACCTATAACTCACCCATAACTCACCCATAACTCACCTATAACTCACCTATAACTCACCTATAACTCACCTATAACTCACCTATAACTCACCTGAACTCATGTGTACTCACTTACAACTCACTTCTTCTTCATCATGTCCTTCCACCAGTTATCTCGAGGGATTTTTTAGCAGAGGTATGATCTTTATTCGTGGGAAGTGCTCTTGGTGGTGGATGGTGGTGGCAAGATTTGCAATCAGATAGCTGATTCCCAGGGCCGGGATGTGGACGCTCCTGCTGTGGCCAGTTTGTCGATAGAAAGCCCGGGCTTACACTTTTACTGACCCAAGTGATTTTTAACCTCCCACACCACATAGACATGGTATGACAGCAACCGGCCTTTGATGACGCTGGAAGTTATACACAGCAGTGGAAATCCAAATTGGCAGAGGTGGGACATGGGGAATCGAACCGCCGAGCATCAGATCAGGCATCTGACCTAGAAAAAAGTCAGACACTCTAACCGCTCCACCACAGAGAACACCACAACTCACTCACAAGGCGTTTCTAACTCACCTATAACTGTACTCACTTACAACTAACTCACGGGTATATCAGAATTTCCGACAAGTATACAATTTGTAAGTCATTGGTTTGACTCGGCCGGAATTCAAACTTCCGACCTTCCGTGCGGGAAACCTTCGCTCTACCGATTAGGCCAGCGCGTCCGGTGCAA
Organism: Branchipolynoe longqiensis; assembly: GCA_030323885.1. Lineage (NCBI taxonomy): Eukaryota > Metazoa > Annelida > Polychaeta > Phyllodocida > Polynoidae > Branchipolynoe > Branchipolynoe longqiensis. Next base: position 66,653,069 of record CM059194.1, on the reverse strand, counting down.
GTTCAATAGGACTGACCCACATTAGTAGCTGCAGTCTTGACGACCGGGCGCGGTGACCGAATCAGTAGAGCGCGGGCCTCGCGTGCGGAAGGTCGGGAGTTCCATTCCCAGTCGAGTCAAACTCAATGACTTATAAAATTGATAATTGTCGCTTCCTAGCCAGGCACTCAGCATTAATAATAATAATAATAGGATGGACAAGGACTGGTTAGCTCAGTGTCAGGATAATGTGACTGATTGGGATATCGGATCATGGTGCCAGCAGCCTAATTTCCCAGTGGGGCAGCACTATAAATTCACCATGAGTGTCCACTGTCACAAGTCAGTACCTGTCCTGATGTGACCTTAGATGTTGCCAGGATGTAAAACTCCAACAACCAACCAAGCGCGGCCCAGCGTTGCGTTGCCCTAAATGCCGCCTCGTTTCGAAGTGCACCTGTGGATAGGCCTTTTCGCTCAGGATACGCGTGTTAAAATGATGCCCGTCGTGTTGGTGGCTCTTTAACGCACTGAAACCACCCGGCCCTGTTCGTAATCGCTAAGCAGTCGACACTTTCCAATCACGCTTAAAAGAAAAAAAAGAATAAAGCATTTCGCACCTATCTATCTCATCTGTATTAACCACACTTGCAATTTCCACAAACTTTCATGTCTTCTGAATGTTTCTAATCTCCCCCGTCCCCCACCCACCCACCGTCCCACCCACCGTCCCGCCCACCGTCCCGTCCCGCCCCGCGGCACGGCCAAAGTGGCAGTTGTTCTTTAATGCGGTGCCGTGTGGCTAGCTAGTGCAGTCAGAATCAACCCAGAGAAAGAAGAACAGAAAAAACAGCACCAAATAAGGTAGGCCCAGCACCATTATCAAATCCTTTTGATCTCCCCCGCCCCTCCCACCAAGCTCCCACCACCCTCCGGCCTCCCTCCCACACCCACCCGCCTCCCTCCAACCACCTTACGCCTCCCTCCCGCCTCCCTCCCACCACCCTCCCGCGTCCCCCCCGCCTTCCCCCCACCCCCCTCGCCCCCTTTCCCGAACGACCCACATACAAAAAAACTATTCAAATATTATTGATATGTAACATTATTTCAGTGGGGATTTAGCAAACCGTATGTTTGTTGTGGGTGTAATATATTTAGCTGGTTATGGTGTATTTTGTTTATAAAACTACATGGACTACATTTCACAGATCTTGACACTTATTTTTCAATTTCTAGGGGAGTCTTTCAAGAGCATTAGCTACCACAGTACCAGCTTTGTGTGGGGGGCGAGCACCATCGGCGAGATTGTCCCCAAAACATGTGAAGCCATTTATGCAGCACTCAAGGATGACTATTTCAAGGTGAGAATAGATATATGACAAGAATGAAGCGATGAGTAGTTGTTGTTCATATATATTTTATTTTATTTTATTTTTATATCACATTTACCAAATAGACGAGAATCACATTACAGATACAGCACATTATGCATTAAAACTAGCTAATCGGTGTATTCCTCTGTACCCAACAAGTTGAGGAAGGAGAAGGATCCTGGTGGTTGGCTACCCACATCGGTTCCGGGGGAGGTTGGACTTTGCAAAGGGGTGCTGGGTTGCACAGGACTTTGGCGACCATTCTCGATCATCTCGAGCCTCCCACGGAAACACGCCTGTTCGATATCGTTTTGCACAATCAATATTATGCGTGGGTCCGTTATCTGATGTAATTTCATTACTATGTTTTTCCCGAAAATGCATAATGCATCATCAGGTTGTGTGTCGGTAGCGGTCTAGGTCTCCTCTAAGTTTTTGACAATGAGTTCCATCAAAGCATTCTCTCGTGTCTCTACCCCCGTTCTTTTTCTCTTCAGCTTTTTGAAGGGTTCTTTGGTCGACCTTGGGGTGCTCATCGGATTTGACTCGACATCTTCCGTTTCATCTCTGACCAAACTCAAACTCAGCGATGAGACACTGTGCGATTCAGCATCATTGTGACTCTCTTCCTCATTGTTGCCCACCTCCTCACCGATGGCCTGCGGGGGGAGAGAGAAACAATTAAGCACGCCATCAAAACAATTAAGCATGCCATCAAAAACCAAGAAAACTCGTCATACTGAACCGTTCCTCCTAATTAAAACAAAATAACAATAGTGTGGTTAAGTTAAAAAAATTATGCTCATATGATTGTATTTGTATTTATGTTTTTCAGTGCCCTTCAACCCCTGAGGAGTGGCAGAAAGTGGCAGATCTCTTCATGACCCGGTGGAACTTTCCGAATTGCCTGGGTGCCCTGGATGGAAAGCACATACACATAAAGCCACCAAAGCACTCAGGGTCCACATTCTTCAACTACAAGCATAGCTTCAGCATCATCCTCATGGCACTAGTCGATGCAGACTATCGCTTCCTGTATGTTGATGTGGACTGCAATGGCCGTGTGAGTGACAGAGGAGTGTTTGCTGGATGCACCCTCCAGCAAGCCATGGAGAACCATGCTGACACTTTTCCACCCCCAAAACCTGTCCCAGGAGATGAGCATCCCCTTGCTCATTTCATTGTGGCTGACAATGCCTTTCCTCTGAAGGAATATATCATGAAACCCTTCAGTCAGAGGGACATGCAAATCGATTACCGCATTTTCAACTACAGATTTAGCTGGCCTGCCGTGTGGTGGAGAATGCCTTTGGCATTCTCGCCAACAAATTCTGAGTATTTCTAACGAACATTGCTCTGGCACCAGAAAAGGTGGAGAAATTGGTCATGGCAAGTTGTGCGTTTCACAACTTCATGCGTGAGAAAGTTGGACACACATCCCAACTTGACTCAGAGTACCCCACTACTCACACAGTAACCCCCGGTAGCTGGAGAACAGACAGAATATTGAGCCAGGCAAGAATTCCCTCAGGTACCAACTCAACACAACGTGCCCAAACCCAATAAGACTACTTGGTTGAGTACCTGAATTCCCCGACAGGGTCTGTGCCATGGCAGATGGACATGGTATAGATGTGTGTGGATGTGTCAATAAAATGATATATTCTTTCACAAAACATTATTTATATATAATATATAAATATAAACAAACTAAATATTCTCTTAAGGGAAACATCATGTCAAGAGTTGGAATGGAAGGGGGAGAATGGAAGAGGGGAATGCAAGAGGGGGAAATGTGTCGATAAAGATATCACTGATATTACTGACAGTTTTGTGTGTTTCTTTAACTAAAGAATTCTGAATAGAATTATTATTCTAAGTGGCACTAAACTGTAATGAATGAGAAGCAATTTAAACAATTAAAAATAATTATCCAAAAAGTATCCATACCTCACCACCTTGTTCGCTGTTGCTTGGGGTTGGTAGCAGGCGGTTTGTCATACCCTCCTCTTCTGCACATTTGCTGAAAGAAAGGATAGCGATAGCTGTATCCATCTCTGCCTTGGTGTGAGTGGTTTCCCCTCAGATCCAGAGGCCGCTGGTTTCCTGAAGCGGGTATACTGTGTACGGGGGTTGGTCATCCTCTTCTGGATCGAATCAGCTGTTGAAGTATATAAGTAACAGCTTTAACATTCTTGTTATGTAAATAGAATAGTACCAGTAAAAATTGTTTTTGTATTTAAAAAGATAGGAGAGTTTTTGAAAATCTGTGTTTTGGGCCACAGCGTTCAGTAGTTTTACTATAGAAGAAAAGGGCCAAAAAGGTACGGATTCTCCCAACAATACTTTGTTGATAATATACTTTAGAAAAATGTTATGGCTACCAACATTGGTCGTAATGCTTGCATTGCGTTTGATGCGAGGCAGGGAAGGAGGCCCCCCCCTCCTCCTCTGGCCGTTGATGGTTGCATCATTTCCCACCCTTTTCTCCCTTATAGCCAGTTCGCCTGGCCGCCTCCAGCCATTCGCCCTCCAGCCTCCCTACACGCTGCCTCTCCGACGATTTTTCTTTTGGCTCTTTCCCCAAAACCACTGCTCCGAGCCGACGCACTCCCTGGCCGACACGATCTCCTGGCCGACGCATACCTCGGATCCATCCACTTCACCATGCCTGCAAACGGGAAAGGGAGAGGCCGACGCGCTGCATGGAGGGCTGCGCAGAGGGCGTCCGATATCAGCTCGCCTCCGTCCTCCGCCCCTTCCTCGCCTCCAGGATCCCGCCAGGAGGCGACCATGCACGAGATGGTCAAGGCACTGGAGTGCCTCAACATGCATTTCGACGCCCTGAGCAGCCCTCCCCCCACGGACGAGCCCACATCGGCCCCCCGCGACCTCGCATCTGGCCTACACCACCACCATCCGCGTGCCGGCTGCGCATGCCCACGTAGTTGGAGGGGCGCTCCCGCCCCCGCCGCCCCCGCCGCTCCTCGGGGCGATCCACCCCCAATATGAGCATTTCACCAGGCACTCCACTTCATCCCAGCAGCCGCCGCCCCCAGCAGGAACCCCCGCGCACCTGCTACACTACCGCGATACCGTCACACACACTGCCACCTCCGTGGCTGATGCCGTGAGGGACATACTCGACTCGGCCGAAACCCAGCGGTCAAGAGGGGCGAGGCCACCAAGGACGGTACAGCCTCGCCCTCTGGACACTGGAGTCTCACCTCGCCTTCCCCGCTCACTCCCTCCCCGGGCTCAACCACCACGACCTCACAGACCTCCGCGACAACCTCACTTATCCCTGGCCTGGATAGCGGACGGTAGGCTCCCACATGGATGGCATGACCCAATCGCCATCAACATGGTCAGGATGGAGGCCCTCACTATGCCTGCCGGTTCCATCGCCTCCACCCCCACCTCCGCTCCCCGTGTCGCAGACCCAGACCGACACATGCATCCCCTACAGCAGGGAAGCCCATGGCGCCCCCTGGGCCGCCTGGAACCGTGATCCGGCATCCTGCGATCGGGCAGGCGCCGGGGAGACCCATGGGGAGGCAGGCACCAGGCAGCGCCACGCCTGCGCCTACTGCGCGAACGTGAGGAAGATCCTCACCGTTCACAGTGAAGCAGTATGCCTCACCAAACGAGCCCGTGAGCGCACGACCCCGGCCGCCTCGGCGGATTTTTGATCCGCCGGACCCCTCTCCCCTCCGGCCTACACATCTCCGCCTGGCGAGCTCACCTCCGCGACTACCCCGACCCCGCCCTCCTAGAGCTACTCGAGTTTGGATTCCCTGCGAACTACCCCGCCTCCCCCCCCGCCTTATCTTCTCCAACCACCGCGAGGCCCCCGAGCATCTCCCCCACATCCGGCTCTTCAACCGGTCCGAGCTCGCCCTCGGTGCCCTCGCCAGCCCCTTCACTGTCCCTCCCTTGACCCCCTGGGCCCAGGTCTCCCCCATGATGACCCGCCCCAAGTCCAACCCGGGCAAGAGGCGGGTCATCGTGGACCTCTCCTTTCCCCCCGGCGAAAGTGTCAACGCTGGCATCCCCCGCCGGGAGTACTTGGGCAAGCCCCACTCATATAGACTTCCCTGTGTGGCCGACGTCGAACGCCGCCTCATTAGCGAGGGCTCGGGGGCCTACACATGGACAGCCAACATCTCCCGGCCCTACCGCCAGCTCCCCGAAGAGCCCTCCACCAAAAGGGAGGAGGGAGCGCCAGAGGGTGCGAGGCGGCGCATGTGTGCATGCACCGCCTGGGAGGTCCAAGTCCCTTGGGCCATGATGTCAGGGAGGGGGACACTGGCAGGCCTGGGCAGCACCTCGCCGGAGGGGCTGGATTTGGACCTCTGAGGTGGTGCACGCCTATGTGCTGTGCCTCGCCCCCTCGGTCACCCCTCGAGCCCTCTCTTCCATTTTTGTGGAGGGCTCCTCAGCGCAACCTCCAGACTCTCCTAGCTCCTAGGCTCCCTCTGAGCTCATTCAATCAATCAATAGTTCCGTCCTCTAGTCGAGGGTTGAATGCAATGGTTCTCCAATTGTCCCGATGGTGTGCTGTTCTGATAGACTGTGAATAATTCAAGCCTGTCCACTGTGAAATATTTGTAAACCATGATGTTCTTGGTCTCCCTCTCCCTCTGCTGCCATTCACCTTCCCTTCCAACAATGTACGGTATATTGAACTCTGACGAATGATGTGGCCAAAATAAATAAGTTTCTTTGTCTGTATAGTGGCAAACAACCTTTTCTTATTTTTAATTTTTTCTGAGAACTTCTTTGTTGGTGATCTTCTTTGTCCATGATATTTTCATCATCCTTCGATAAGTCCACATCTCAAATGCTGCTAAACATTTGTACATTTTCTTCGAGATTGTCCATGTCTCAGCCCCATACATTAGAGTAGACCACACATAACACTGAAGAATACGCTTCCTTGTTTGTATTAATATCTTACTTGATGTTAACACTCTATACATTTTGGTGAATGTTGTTCGGGCTATTGTTATCCTTCTTTTAATTTCTTCCTCACATCTCCCATCATTTGTAATCTTTTGTCCGAGATATATGAATTCGGATACTTGTTCTATGTTTGTGCCATCTATGGTTATATTGACATTTGGTTTATCTGTCTTTTTACTTATAACCATTGTTTTGGTCTTCCTGGCATTCATCTTCATGTTGAATAGTATTCCAGCTTTATTGATTCTATTCACTATATCTTGTAGGTTTTTCTCACTGTCTGCTAGTATTACACTGTCATCGGCATATCTAAGATTGTTGACGTTCATGGGACCTATTGTCACTCCCTTGCAATCTTCAATGAGTCTGAAAATCATCTCTGTGTACAGGTTAAATAGACATGGTGACAATACACACCCCTGTTGAACTCCTCGTTTAATCATAACTTCATCCGATAGGCCCTGCTCCATTTTTATAAATGCACGTTGTGTCCAGTATAAGTTCACAATTAGTTTAATGTCTTTGCCATTGACACCAATATCTTGTAAACATTTGATTAACAGTTCATGATTGACTCGGTCGAAGGCCTTCTCATAGTCAATAAAGCAGGCATAAACATCCCGGTTCACTTCACAATAACGTTCACAAATCATTCTCTTATTGAAAATCCCTTCACGTGTACCTCTTCCAGATATAAACCCACTTTCTACGTTACTGATTTGTTCTTCAATTTTCTGTCTGTTTCTCAGTAAAATTATTTTCAGGATCATCTTCAACATATGACTCATCAGGCTTAGTATTTTGTACTCAGTACACAATGTTAGTTTTAGCTTCTTTGGGAGTCGTACAAATATGGATTCATTCATATTCAATGGTATAAATCCAGTCTCATAGATGTCATTTACTAGCTTATGAATGATTTGAATCCCCATTTCATCTAGTCCTTTTATCATTTCTGATGTTATCTGGTCACTTCCAGGAGCCTTACCTGACTTTAGATCATTGATAGCCTTCTCAACCTCTGATACTAATATAATATTCCCATCTTTTTTCTCAATTGTGGGTGGGTTCCCTCTGTCATCATTGTATAGTTTGTTTACATATTCTTCCCATCTGGACTTTATTTCATCTTCTTCAAAGAGCATTTTGCCGTCTTTGTTCTTGATACATTTACTGCTTCTCTGTCTGTATCCTTGACCTGTTATCTCTTTCACTTTCTTGTGCATCTCTCTTGAACGATGTTGAGACTCAAGTTGTTCCACTACTTCACACTTCTTATTCCACCATTCATCTTTAGCTTTTTTGCATTCATCTTCTATTTCATTCTTCAGGTGTTTGTATTTAAGTGGATCAGTGGTTTTCACTTTCTTCCTTTCTGCCATCTTTTCTAGTATGGGTTGCATCATCCATGATTGCTTTGTCTCTCGTTTTTTATTTGGTAACACCTCCTCTGCTGACTTGACCATGCTTTCTCTGAGAGCTTCCCATTCCATTTCAATGTTGTTATACTCTCTCTGAGGAGTTTCTTCATTCATCAGTACACTGAATTTGTTATGAACAGAGAGAGACATTATACTTAGTTCTGTATTTTGCATCTTTTAACATGTTCATATCCATTTGAATGTTATTTTTAATTTTGTTCTCCTGTTTCAATATCACTACCATACTGATTACTACTGGATTATGATCCGAACATATGTCAGCACCTGGATATGTCCTTGCCTGTTTGATACAATTTCGATATCGTTGGTTGACAAGAATGTAATCGATCTGGTTCCGACATACATCACCAGGGCTCTTCCATGTATATAGTCTTCTCTTTGGATGTTCAAATAAGGTGTTAGCAATTACTAGTTTTTATGTCAAACAGAAATTTATCAAGTATTCACCACGATCATTTCTCTCACCTAAGCCAAATCTTCCTGTTACTGGATATTCATGTGGTTCTCCAACTTTCGCATTCCAATCGCCCATAACAATTGTTATTTCTCCAGACTTGGTGTATTCCATTACCTTTTTGATGCTGTCATAGAACTCGTTGACTTCTTCATCATCATGATCTGAGGTTGGTGCATAAACTTGCAGAATGTTTATATTGAACGGTTTTCCCCTCAGCTTCATCATAATAATTCTGTCAGATACTGACCAGAATCCAATCATTGTGGCGGCAATGGACTTCTTCATCATAATTCCAATGCCATACTGATGTTTTTCATCTCCAGAATATATCATATCTACCTCATCATCACCTATCCTCCCATCACCCCTCCATCTCGTCTCAGCTATACCTAGGATGTCAAGGTTTAGCGCTGTCATTTCCACTTTAGGGTTGTCATATCGGACCTGGTTTGTACAATATTTGTACATTCCATGTTCCAATCTTTAGCACCTTTCCTCCAGTTTTCAGTTGCCTGACATCAGATGCATACCTTCCTATTTTAGGCTTTGGGTTTACATTGTCATTACTAGGTTTCTTAATAGTTGAAGGAAAGGTGCCTCCACTGTAGCTATTAGAAGGCTTCCCCGCAGAGGGACCAGAGTTGTCTCCATCTCTAAATTTGCTTCCATTAATTACCATTGCTTACTATGGGTAAATACTTGGTAGGTTCCCCTTCCTTTCCAAGGTGACTGGCCACTTACTCATCTTTGTCAGAGTGTGCCCTGATGAGCCACATCATCTTGCTGTTACACCTTCAAAGCAATTGATCTTCTAACTCATCTGCTGTTCCAGTCTTCATGCACTTGAAGGGGTGACATCCCCTGACCACACCAACAAAGTTGATGTGCACCGCACTTAGTTTAGGCCGACAATTGAGTCGGTATGGCCGCTGGTGTGCACTACCAACTTCTGGTCTTCCCATAAATGGGACTAGCCGCACGGCAGCGGGGGTTTTAAATCAGAGTTTACCTTCTCCTAGATGAGCAGTCAGCCAAGATTGACGAGCCCCACCTGCCCGAAGCATCTGGTTTTGAGGCACCAGAGATCCGCCTTTGCCCCTTCTCCCATCAGTAGAAACAGTTTCGCCTCGTGAAGGCTGGGAGTTGGACTTGGTTATCAGAGGCTATTTGATACGCATGCCATGAGAAAGTACTTTATAGGTAGTGAGAGCTTATCCTCACTATCACTTCCGGCAATAATAACCTTGAAACCCTGAGCTCATTACATTTAACCTATTTTACCATTATCCTGTATATACCTTATTATTATTACCTGCATTATCCTGTTATCCTGATGTTAACCTGTACCATCCTGTATATATGAGGCCCCAATAAATGTGCTTTTCTCCACCCTCGCCTCCTCTTCCTTCCTTGTCGTGCATCAAGTTCCAGTCAAGCTCTTTTCATCGGTATCACCTCAGGCTAACAATACCCCCCCCCCCCCGAAATAATTAACTACACGATGTAAATACATGCATGTATGGTGTATCTACAATAGTGTGTTATCCCATTGTAGGTAGGTGCCCAATTTCAGAGGTGGAAAATGCCATAACTTCCTTAATACTCCACCTATTCTCAGAATCTTGGTGTCATTTTAAAGGGCTTTTCAAACTATTTCCAGTGATGCCTATTGAAGGAGTTTGAATTTTGTTGGCACATACCTACCCATTGTTGAAAAAGTCTGTGCGACAGCATGCTCCAACCTATCAATGCTCTCATAAAACAGGGCCTACCTGACTGTCCGACTGCAGCAGTAATTTCAGCCAATGCAACATTCCTCTTTACTTGGTTTGAATAATCAGCACTGGAGAGATCATATGAACATGGCCGAGTTTGCCACATTTCAACCATCGTTCCCTCCACTTCACCTGTCCATTCCGCCATTTTTGTTGGTTGTGTATGGACAAAGTCACATGATGATATCTAGCCCTTTGATTGGCTGACAGTAAAAACCCGGACGGGACCGATCGGCGGGTAGCACACATATACCGTATAATTATTAAGATACGACTGAGCACTCACATATACCGTTTCTCGAATGGCCCGATTCGTTTTTCGAATCTCATGCGATTGCAGTCGTAAGCCCTAAAACTGAGTTTTAAGTTGCCAATCGCAAGGCTCGGGTGTGTTAGGGGGTCACACACCTAAAGACTGAAACCGACGAAAACTCAAACTTAGTCATGAAACGGGCAGTTTTAGGTTTTATACGGGAGGTGTGTACCGGGCTTAACTATCACTGTGCTCCTCTCCACCGTCCCTTCCCCCTCTCCCCTCCCCTTCCCCCACCTACCCCCACCGCCAGCACGGAGCGCCCCCTGGCGTATTTTGCAGCTCCATGAGGGCTGCACGAGTCTCTGCCCGCAATCTGGTCCACCTGGCGGCCGCCAGGTCTATGGAGGGCGCACGGTCACGTGACCGAACCCAGTCACGTGCGTGTAGTTAGGAAATTGCGAGTTCATTAAAGGTGCATAGTCCAATGCTTTAGAGTTTTTGCCGTGCGTTTATATACAACTATAGAACTATTAGTAGGTTGGTTTGACCGTTTTTGTTTTGTTTTTAATTTAACGTCCTGGCAACATCTAAGGTCATATCAGAACGGAGATGATTTTAACTTTATTTTCTCCGTAAGCTTGTTTATCCATCCGAACATATTTCCTTTCAAAGTTTCAGTACCGAAGCAGTGGTTTTGCAGATATTATGATTAGGTTGATCATTATATTTATAATCTACCTTATTTTACTTTTAGGTAACTTTCATTTCAAATGGCTAATTTTGGAGATACTTGAAGTGCAATCATGCCAAATTAATTTTGGCGTGCACATCAACACCCCGGTACAATAGGCATTAAAGTTCCTAGGAGGTAAAACCCATGCAATAAACCCAACCCAACCTGCTTCCCCACTCCCTCCCGCTCCCGCCTGGTATTGTGGTAACACCCGACTCCCAGACGCACCTTTGGGGTAATCCCTGCCCGCCGCCCCCCCCCCCCCCCCCACACACACACACACTCACACTGACGGCCCTGATAAGGCCGTGACGTCTTCATCAATGGGGACGTGCCCAGGCCGCTGACGGCGCCTCACAGCCCGGCCTGATGTGAATGCCAGCCCCGGGAGCCACCCGAGCCGTGTCCCTGACGACCTGGGCAGAACGCGGAGCGGCGGACTGCGGGCGGCGGGCTGCGGGCGGCGAGGGGGGAGGGGGCGCGGGCGGGGGGCGGGAAGGGGGGGGGGGGGAAGTAATCGGTCCAACAGGGACGGCTGGTTGTATACGGGGCACACACCCCCACCAGCGTCTCGACGGTCTCAAAGGGACTCGGAAGGGTTTATGTTGGTATGTGGGTAGCCACACGGTCACGTGGTCCCGTGGTCACGCACACACTCCTCGCAGCACGCCTCGCCAACTGGGGGCACCACAAGGGCACCTCATAACGGGGGACCTCATAACTGGGTACACAAGGGGCACCTCATAACATGAGCACACAAGGAGGCACCTCATAACACTAACAGGTCACATAAGGGGCACCTCATAACATTAGCACATAAGGGGCACCTCATAACAGGGCACACAAGGGGTGCCTCATAACAGGGCACTCAAGGGGTGCCTCATAGCATGAGCACACAAGGGGTGCCTCATAACATGAGCACACAAGGGGCCCTTATAACATGAGCACACAAGGGGCACCTCAACATGAGCACACAAGGGGCACCTTATAACAGGGCACACAAGGGGCGCCTCATAGCATGAGCACACAAGGGGCGGCTCATAACAGGGCACACAAGGGGTGCCTCAACATTAGCACACAAGGGGTGCCTCATAACAGGGCACACAAGGGGCGCCTCATAACAGGACACTCAAGGGGCGCCTCATAACAGGGCACAAAATGGGCGCCTCATACTGTCATAGCATGAGCACACAAGGGGCGCCTGATATTCATAACATGGTCAAACAACGACACCACATATTTTCCTCAGTACAATTTTACATGTAGGGCCCTAGTATACATTGAGATGTTTGTTGTAATATATCACTGAAGCATTACAGTGGATTGTTTACAAGGCACAGTTCAACGAAAGCAGCCAATCTTCAAAACGAAAACACCTACGAGATTTTATCCGACATCTCTTAGACACTGGTGCACTCATTAAACATTGACGCCTGCATTATACATACTCAATTTAATAGAAACTGGAACTGTTGAAACCTAAGGAACAAAATAAAATATTAAACAAATGCAAGGAGTATTGCTAAGCCTATGAGGAAAGACGCCTGTACAGAGTAGAGGTGAGCATCTGGTCCACTTGTGCGTATTGGACCCACAGATATGGGAGGAACCCCCACCCCCACCCGGATACACACACTTACCCATATTAACACCCAATTGGCAGACACCACACTAGACATTCGGATCCTGGTCAGGGCAAATCAATGACCTATAAAAGTTATACTTGTTGCTGCCTGGTGCTTGGCGTTGTTAGGTTAGAACAAGGACTGGTTGCATAGTGTCAGGATAATGTGACTGTGTGGGCCATGCACTGTCAGAAGTCGGTAGCTGTCCTGATATGACCTTAGATGTTGCCAGGACGTGAAACTTAAACAAACAAAAACCATGCGCGGCTGACGGTGCAATATTTCCCCACCCACCAGCCCTATAATTTATATAAAACTAGTGATATGAAAGGGTCATCATTACCCGCTGCAACATAATACAACATAACAGGTAAAACAGGAACTCCATACTAAAGCATACAGTATCCTCCCCTGTGTGTTGGGCTAATGCTCGCCCTGTATGCAGTAGCATACATATCACAACGGTAGATGACACTTGGCCTGGGACGCGAACCATTCCAACCTTCTGCTTTGTGTCTGTGAGCTAAAGCTACTCATATATAATTTAATGTTGCGGGACAAGGACTGGTTGCATAGTGTCAGGGGTGCTGGGTCGCAACTTCATGTTGTATATTTTAATATGCCAATATTATTATTATTCGAGGGGTGCTGTCTGGTTAGTTCCTTGAGTACTCACTAACCGGAACTGGCGCCTCCCTGCAAACACCTCTGTTACCTGGCTTATTGCTACTGAGGAGCGACTAGCGGAATATCCGAATTGGGAGAGCATTAAAGATGGTGAATGCGGGTTGGCGGCTGGCGCATTGGTGTCACAAAGTTAACCTGGTTAGCTGACATCCCTACTCACGTGATTATCGATAAGGCGCGGGGGGTGTAAGCGAAACCCCACAACATAAAGGAGCTGGGCTTCAGTTATCTGTTGGCGTCTCTCTGCTGGAGTCCCCTAATCTCGACCGCCATAATCCCACAGTGCCTTATCTCTCGGTGTGGGTGTGGGTGGGTGTGGTTGTGGTTGTGGTTGTGGTTGTGGTTGTGGTTGTGGGTGTGGGTGTGGGTGTGGGTGTGGGTGTGGTTGTGGGTGTGGTGGGTGTGAGTGTGTTGGCATGGTGTGGGTGTCGGTGTGGCATTGTGGTGTGGTTGTGGTTGTGGGTGTGGGTGTGGGTGGGTTTGGTTGTGGGTGTGGATGCTGGTGTGGGTGTGGGTGTGGGTGTGGGTGTGAGTGTGGGTGTGGGTGGGTGTGGGTGTGGGGTGTGAGCGTGGGTGTGGGTGTGGATGTGGATGTGGGTGTGGGTGTGGGTGTGGTTGTGGATGTGGGTGTGGGTGTGGGTGTGGGTGTGGGTGTGGGTGTGGGTATGGGTGTGGGTGTAGGTGTGGGTGTGGGTGTGGGTGTGGGTGTGGGTGGGGTGTGGGTGTGGGTATGGATGTGGGTGTGGGTGTGGGTGTGGGTGTGGACGTGGGTGTGGGTGTGGGTGTGGGTGTGGGTGTGGGTGTGGGTATGGGTGTGGGTGTAGGTGTGGGTGTGGGTGTTGGGTGTAACAGTAAGCGGAACCCCTGTAGACAATACCACGGACGATGAAGCAGCAATATATCGGGTTAGGCCCGGTGTAACGATTTCAACTTCCCCCCTTCCCAAGTTCCCCCCCAGGAATCTGAAAACGTTTTTAACTTCCCTCCAGGGAAATTAAAAACGTTTTCAGATTCCTGGGGGGAACTTAAAAACAGTTTTCAGATTCCCCCCCCCCCCCCTATTTTCAAATTCCCCCCTCCGGGAATTTAAAATTGCTTAAAATACTTTTAAAAACGTTTTAAATTTCAGACCTATAATATTTTTTTCTTAACCATCTTGGAGACTTTTTGTGTAATTTGTGGTTAAATATGTTTTATTGTACTAGTAATAATTTCCATTATGCTATTCTTTGTATATTATAATATTTGTCATGAAAAATAATCAAAAATAACAAAAAATTACAAAAATAAAGAAAATTCCCCAAAAATGGGGGGGAGGGAAAGTTAAAATGAGGGAGGGAATTTGAAAACGTTTTCAAATTCCCCTGGGAGGAATTTGAAAACGTTTTCAAGTTCCTGGGGGGGAACTTGAATATGGGGGGAATTTGAAATCTTTACACCGGCTTGTCTTGAACCAATCTGCCGAGGGTTAAACTTGAGCCGGGCTTTTCCTGGCGTCAGTCCCTGAACGGTTACACTTAGGCGGGGTAGCCCCTTCCCAGACCTGACCCCGTCCTGCTACCTCCTCCCAGCCCGGCAACCCCGCCCTCTTGCCCCGGCCCCGGCCCCTTCCCAGCCCCGGCTCTCCCGCCACTCCACCACGCCCCCCCCCCCCCCCACCCCACCCCCACGCCTCCAAAGAAAAACCGGACCGGAGACTGCAACCATTGCTAGATACTAGATCTATCATGCACCTTAGTGTCGATTAGCGTCTAGGAGTGGTTGCAGTGTCCTGCATACCGACATTAGAATGTAGGTACTAGTGCACTCGTGCTGCTCCCTACTACTACATGTAGCTTATTACAAGGGAATACGAAACCAATTCAATAGAATAGCTTAAAGTTTCATAATGTTAAAGTTTGATGGTATTGAGTTTCTGTCATTTTCTCAGATACATATATTAATTTGATTGTTATAATCTACTTTACTTTAGTTTGAAGTGCTTTTTATTTTAAATGGCTAACTTTTGAGATAGTTGAAGTGTAAACATATGTAATTAGTTTTGGCAAGCTTACATGCCAAAACTCTGACACCGTAGACTGTTTGCAGTAACTGGTTCTAAGAATTGTTTTAGGATTCCCTTCTAATAAAAAGTTCTCTGTGGCAACACATGTTTAATATATATTAATAATAGTAAGAAAAATAAGGGCACCAGTTAGATATGTCAAATCAAATCTAGATAATTGTCTTGGTTTTGAAAATGTGATGCTTCAACGGACTATGCAGCTTTAACGTTATGGTGTCCAGCATGTCATCGTCAACGTCTCAACATCTTGAACTAACACACATACATCTTGAATGAACATATATATATATATAATTTAATTTACACTCTAATCCATCGCATTATGCAACTTTCAATTTAAATGCGAACTGTCTCGATTAGGCGCTAATATAATAATATAGTAATATACCACAACAATTAAGAACACGGCTACAACTGGAAATGACCCGGCCCACTGTAGTTCTACAGCCTGTGTTGTTATGCCTACATTAAAGCTGCATAATTCGATAGAACTTTAGAAGCATAACATTTTCTAAAGCAAAGCCTTCGACACATTTTGATGTGCACCCCAACATTAATTTAGCTTGTGTTTTGTTTACTTAAACTATCGCCAAAGTTAACCCTTTCAAATAAAAATATCATATTGTATGTAAATTATAATGATTAATCTGTATATGTATATATATATATATATATATATATATATGTATATATATAGATATATATATATATATAACATGGCAGCAGCTCAACACCATCCGATTATGTAAGTTTAAGACACCTTGATAGGCATGCTATATAGCTGCTGGGGTTAACCTATCTCAGTATCTGTGGGGTCTAGGGTATCTCTCCAGAGGCTGGGAGTGTGTAGTGGTGGTGGGTGGCGGCGGGGTGGGGGGAGTCGGGGCAGCTGGGTTGTGGTTGTGTGCTGTGTGACTTGGATTAGGGTCACCCCCGGCTCGGGGTAATTAATGAGATTCCTGAGAGGATTAGAGCGTGGTGAAGCCCCGATTTTCCGGTCAGAGAACCACGGAGCCCCGGTGTGGCGGTTTAGATTCTCAGTGGGTTTAGAGTCTTCGCTCTCGGGGTTCTGCGCATGCATCAAAATCGAACGACATTTCAGCGTATTCGATTAATCCACTCGGGTGACCCGAGTGACTTTTTGACGCATACATGTGGTCAAGGCATTAACTCTTCAATTCGCTAAATATATATTATTGAGCTAAAATACTTTTAGCACACGCCACTTGTTTTTGTCAACTCCACTCACGGTGTCCTATTTGAATTTCGGGGGGGGGGGGGGGGGGGGGGGGGTGGGGGCGGGGGGGGGGGGGAGAGGGGGGAGGGCACCGAGGACTTGGACAGTGCGCAGTCATGGACAACACAGAAATGTTGCTAGGTTCCCTATGTTGCTAGCCTTAAATTAAAGTGCATAATCTGATGTTTAAACTGGCTAGTTTTACATTATTTATAATCTATACACGGTACATAATTACATATGTTAAGAATGTTAAGTGGATTACTAAAGCTCAGAGACCCAGCTTTAGAAGTGTATTAAGTTGTCTATGTTAGATACAATTCGGTTCTTTACTTTTCAGTGCTTATTTTATAGTTGAAGTATATACTTAGGCTGCCTCCAGAAAACCGGAAAACCCGGAAATCCAGTAATCTGGACCACTTCCGATCCCAAACTTGCCTGGTATTTGGTACATAACCCACCTTGCACAAATTGGATTAATTTATATTCTACATGGGTCATTTTGTTTGAGATATTTAATGTGAAAAAAATACTAATTCAATTTGGTGTGTACAACAAAGTACTTTTGCTTACCCATTTTGGAGCGTATGTCAATAGCACGGAGCGTGGATTCAACGTTAGCCTATTGGTTATAAATGCAGGATCAGATCAAGATAAGGGTTCTGATTGAACAACCGATGCTTCCATCGGACTACGCAGCTGTAATCAATCAACCACTTAATCAATGAAGCAGTTTCCACCCGTGCCACAACTGTATGTTCTACGCTGCCAGGGTGGTAAAGCGACGCCATATATGTATATATATATATATATATATTATATATATATATATATGTATATATATATATATATATATATATATATATATAATATATATATATATAAAGTTGGGCTACGAGAAAAGGAGAGAGACAAGGAGGCAAGGTAGTTTGAAAGCGGGGCAGAGACTGACTGCCCGGCAAGCGCACAAGCCGGAAACGACCGGTGGTGGCGCTGGCATAGGCAAGACCGGGGCAAATACGGGCAAGTCAGCGATTGGACTAATAACAATCTAGCAAAGAATAATAATGATAATCATAATTATTAGGCTAGAGCTCCGCCCCTTTTATATACGCATAATAAATTATACATTCTATATATATATATATATATATATTTTTGTATATATAGTGAGGTGTATATATATATATATATTGAGATATATATATAATATACACACATATAATGATATACACACAGATGTATATGTGCGTACACACCATATATATATATATATATATATACGTATACATATACACACACGTATGGTCCATGTGTTCCGTCTCACAGCCCTAAACGAGTCGCGTCGGGGGGGTAATGCGGGTGGCTGTCGGTGGTGGCGCTTCTCGTGTTGGCATATCGGGTGTCCCTGCGCGTCCATAGCCCCCCCCCCCCCCCCCCCCCCCACACACACACGCACTAAGCGCCCGTGACTAAGACTAGTATGAGTAGGTATGAACCGGTGTGTGGGGGGGGGGGGGGGGGAGGAGGGGAGACAGAGGCGAGAAGGACTCCAGTCTTGACCCTACTCCTTCAGCCCCAATCGGGGACTGGCCATCCGCTCCAACAGTCCGGTCTACGTCCCGGCCATCGCCCCGCCCCAAAACCCGCACAGCCCGCGACCTCGGTCCGGCCTCACCCTGCTCAAGCCCCGCTCCGGTTCCGTCCTGCTCGGCCTCCACCCGGCCTCGGCTCAAGCTTCATCCCGCCCCGATCGTGCCTTGTTTCGGCCCCCACACCCCACCTTGCTCGTGCACCCCTCCAACCCCGCCCGCCCGCTTTGCTCCTGCACCCCCCCCCCCCCAACTCGCCCCCGTCCCAGTCCCCCCCCCCCGGCCCTCGGCCCTCAGCCCCCCACCCCGGCCCTATCTGCCACACCGGCCCAGCTCCCACCCGTCAGTGCCCGGCTGCCGGCTGGGTTGATGCCGGGGGCCGGCGACGGACCAGTCCGATATGGCGCTCATTACTACCAACAGTTCACCCAATATACCAGATACAGAGCCCCCTGGCGGCGCCCACAGGCACTCCCTGCGTCTCGGGGCACGCCGCTGGAAACCACAGTCTGATCAATAAAATTACCACTCGGGCAATTTGCAAGAAGCGCAGTCTGATAGCGGGGAGGGAGGCAATGTGTTGGAACTGATTGAGGCAGGCTGGGTGATGGGTGGTGGGGGTGGGGGTTACCGGGAGGAGGGGGTGAAGTGGTGGTGAGGTGGAAATGTGGTGGTGAGGTGGTGGTGAAGTGGTGGTGAAGTGGTGAGGTGGTCATGAGGTGGTGAGCTGGTCATGAGATGGCCATGAGGTGGTAGTGAGGTGGTGGTGAGATGGTGGTGAGGTGGTCATGAAGTGGTGAGGTGGTGGTGAAGTGGTGAGGTGGTGGTGAGGTGGTGGTGAGGTGGTAATGTGGTGGTAATGTGGTGGTGAAGTGGTGAGGTAGTGGTGAGGTGGTGGTGTGTTGGTGGTGAGGTGGTGGTGAAGTGGTGGCGAGGTGGTAGTGAGGTGGTGGTGAGGTGGTAATGTGGTGGTGAGGTGGTAGTGAGTTAGTGGTGAGGTGGTGGTGAGGTGGTGGTGAGGTGGTAATGTGGTGGTGAGGTGGTGGTGAAGTGGTGGTGAGCTGGTAGTGAGGTGGTGGTGAGGTGGTGGTGAAGTGGTGGTGAGGTGGTAATGAGGTGGTGGTGAGGTGGTGGTGAAGTGGTGGTGAGGTGGTAGTGCGGTGGTAGTGAGGTGGTAGTGAGGTGGTGGTGAGGTGGTGGTGAAATGGTGGTGAGGTGGTAATGAGGTGGTGGTGAGGTGGTGGTGAAGTGGTGGTGAGGTGGTAGTGAGGTGGTGGTGAGGTGGTAGTGAGGTGGTAGTGAGGTGGTGGTGAGGTGGTGGTGAGGTGGTGGTGAGGTGGTGGTGAAGTGGTGGTGAAGTGGTGGTGAAGTGGTGGTGAAGTGGTGGTGATGTGGTGGTGAAGTGGTGGTGAAGTGGTGGTGAGGTGGTAGTAAGGTGGTGGTGAGGTGGTAGTGAGGTGGTGGTGAGGTGGTGGTGAGGTGGTAGTGAGGTGGTGGTGAGGTGGTAGTGAGGTGGTGGTGAGGTGGTGAGGTGGTGGTGAAGTGGTGGTGAGGTGGTAGTGAGGTGATGGTGAGGTGGTGGTGAGGTGGTAGTGAGGTGGTAGTGAGGTGGTGGTGAGGTGGTGGTGAGGTGGTAGTGAGGTTGTGGTGAGGTGGTATTGTGGTAGTGAGGTGGTGGTGAGGTGGTGGTGAGGTGGTGGTAATGTGGTGGTGAGGTGGTAGTGAGGTGGTGGTGAGGTGGTGGTGAAGTGGTGGTGAGGTGGTGGTGAGGTGGTGGTGAGATGGTAGTGAGGTGGTGGTGAGGTGGTAATTTGGTGGTGAGGTGGTGGTGAGGTTGTGGTGAGGTGGTATTGTGGTGGTGAGGTGGTGGTGAAGTGGTACACTCATTTCCCTATCCATGCAATGCTAAGCGCCGTGCAAATGCTAATTGAATTAATCTTTGATTTGACTCAAACAAATACGATGCGATGGCAAAGTGCAGCTGTTCTATTATAGCATTAGCAGTAACACGCCCAGCGATCACTCACAACACCCGGTCAAAAACACTCATCATCAAAATCGAGTAATTTGCGGAGAACTTGCATTATTTGGTCGATATTGGAAGCACGGGTGCACGGAGGGTCGACTGATTTCAAATGGGCCTCATCACTCAGCTTGTCCCGATTTGAAATCACTCCGCCAACCACTTTGAACATGTACTTAGTGCAACACTCTCACAGTCACACTGTCACACTGTCACACTGTCACACTGTCACACTGTCACTCTGTCACACAGTGACTCACCGGGTCAACTCGGCACTCGGGAGAGACTGAAGCTGGGGCCCGGCGTGCTTACAGGACCGGAAGTCGGGGTTCTGTTCCCTCCCAGCCTTATCCTTCAGAATAGGTCCTATAATTGTAATTCACTTTGAAGCTATACATACAAGGTTATTAATTCGAACCCCAGCCGAGCCAACCCAATGACTTATACTTGTCACTATCTGACCAGGAACTCGCCATTAGAAGAATGACAGGGAGCATTGGAATGAGGAAAACTAGTTGTCAGTGATTGAAATTTACAACAAATATTGAGGGGCAATACTAATAAATAATATAAATAAATAATAATGAAAACGCCTATTAAACTACTAATAAATAAATAACAATTAATGAATCTTAAAAGCTGGTGGGGATTATTGCCGCACATTTGTTGTTAATGTGTATTGCAGTGTAAGTATGGTAACAATCATTGTACGTTTGAAGACTTCAGGCGCAAAACCCTGTAAACGCCAATCCAAAAATTGGGATAAACATTGGAATTAAACCTACAAAACAGATTATTTTTTTATGTTCCTACTTTTTGGTCATTGCTCCATAATCATGCTATCACCACAAAAGTAGAATTAGTCAGAATTAAAATTATCTTCAGGTCAGAATCTTTCATTTTAATTGAATTTTTGGATTGGTGTTTACAGGGTTTTGCGCCTGAACTCTTCATTTATTTTGGGACATTTCAATCGCTGACGATTGGTCTTCTTCATTCCACTGCTCCTTGCCCTATCCTAATAATGCTGGCTAGGCTTGACACAAATTTGATCAAATTGAATGCAAACAAAGATACAAACAATGGCAGGACTGCGTGTCTTTCTAAGGTCACAACTCCCCCTTCAGCAATCTCTACAAGTGTGAAATCACTGGAAAGGATGGAAAAAAATATACATCAGCAGAGCTCAATAATGGCAAAATACCATGAGAAACATGACATAATGAGAATAATAGACAACACTGAAAATCGATATGCGGTAAAGGCAATAGCAAAGAAGATATGGAGAACACAGGAGTGGTGCAAAACCAATGAAAATGTGCTGGAGGACGTCGTCCGTGCAAAATTCACACAAAACGAAAGCCTAAAGGAGAAACTAATAAATGTTCCAGGAAACGCATTCAGAAAATGCACAAAATGCCCATACTGGGGCTCAGGTCAGTACCTGGACAGCGCCAGTGAAGGCGAAACAGTAAAACAAGGATACAAAAATAAAATGGGGAACATCCTCCAAAAAATAAAGGAAAGTCTGTGCAAGGAAGCAAATACAAATAAATACATAAATAAATACATAAATAAATGAGCAAAAAGAAATATGTCATAAGAAAACAAGATACTTCTTGTTTTCTTATGACATATTTCTTTTTGCTCATTTATTTATTTATTTATGTATTTATTTATGTATTTATTTGTATTTGCTTCCTTGCACAGACTTTCCTTTATTTTTTGGAGGATGTTCCCCATTTTATTTTTGTATTTTTGTCAAAAATGAACAGCAGGAGAAAGCATAAGAGCTCTCCCAGCAGGTAAGGAGGAGGTGCGAAAAGCATAGCAACGTACAGCTTGCCCCACTTCCGCCCACACTAGATTAAAAAACAATAAACCGTCAACTGCGAATTATGACGATGACAGAGAATTAGGCGCCAAACGCTTAAGCGAATCAATATCAAAGGCATCAACTGCGAATTACAACGATGAGAGCGAATTACGGTGAAGGCAGCGAATTAGAAGTGGGTCGTTTAAGCAAATGGATAACAAAATGAAGAAAACGGTTGTAATCTATGGTGATTCAAGGGTCAGGGCCCTAACTGCTCACCTGAAAGAGCTACACCAAGACACACCGGAATACAAGGAAGTAATAGTCTCTATGCCAGGAGCGACTATTGTCAGGATAATGAGTGCTGTACACAGGAAAGACAAAATCGGAACTCTACCAACACAAATATATATGATGGCAGAAATCTGTGACCTAACAGTAAAAGTAGGCCACAGAGATGTAAAGCCAGCCTTCACAACCAAGGTGGCACTCAGGGACCACATGGTGCAGGAGTACACACAAGACTCTGACACACTCAACAAGCTAACTAAACTACCATTGGTATGCGAGCTTGTGGGCATGGACCTGGAAAAATACTGTGGCCACAGCCGAAACCAAGAATACTAAAGGCTGGTAGATGAGTGCATACCAGAAGTAAGCACCTACATCCACCACCTAAACAACAACCAAAACGGTGGTGCAGCCATGCCAAGATATGCAAACCACATCCACAAAAGAAGGCATGGAAAGAGAGCAGCCTGATCTGGCATTGGCATGACGGATGGTATACACTACAATGAGGAATATGCCAGATACATCAGTGCCAGGCTGTCAAAAGGCATCACAAAGAACTGGAAAGAGCACCAGGGCTCCAAAACATAAGTATCACAAACTTTTATCAATTTCACTAACCAAACCCAGGTACAACTAATACACACTGTAATGTTCATGCTTTCCTCCAGGCGCACAGGTAAAAGAAAAAGTAGCGGAGGTACGCATGACTATCAATCAATAGGGGCCATGAGTGCTGTATGCACCAGCACATACACCCCGAATCCATCAATCACTAAGATAAAATGAAATCAAAACAAAATCAAAAACTCACGAAATCAAGCAACCACTATCCTAAAAATATTATTTAAAGTAAGTAAAATAAATATGGTAGAAGAGATTGAATGCATAGTGGGAAGGGCACACACTTCGCCCACCTAAACTGCCAGAGCACATCCAATAAAATAGACATAATAAAAATGCATCTAAAAAAAGACAATCGAGATGTACTAATGCTATCAGAGACATGGTTCACTGACAAACACCAAAACAACACCCTCAATATAGACGGATATAGGCTTGTACAAATTGACAGACAACACATTAATGCAATGAACCAAACAAAGAAGGGTGGAGGTGTTGCCATTTACTGCAAAGCCACCAAAAACCTAGACACTGAAATGCTAAAACCAACAAATCTCAAATGAGCACATAGAACTACTATGGCGCCTAATAAAAAACAAAAAACAACCAAATGTAGCCATAGCGAGCCTCTATAGGCCACCATCAGGTGAAATTGAAGTATTTCTTGAAGAACTAGAAAAGAGCATAAACACTAAAAATATCAACAAATGCAGAAATCTTTGTGCTAGGGGACTTCAATGTGAATTACAGCAGCAATGGGGAAAAAACAACTAATGCTGCAAACCACCATCAAAATCTTAGGCCTGCAGCAGGATCATCACTAAAAGCACAAGGCTAAGCAACAATAGCTCAACAATAGACCTAATACTAACCAACTCAAACCATGCCACAAAATGGGGCACTAGAAGCTGGGGTATAAGCGACAACAAATATGTACCCAGGAAAAAGCCCAAAAGCACAAACCACTATGAATACAAAATGGGCGGCTCCCTAAAAAACTACTCAGAAGATAAATCATCTGCACCAAAACATAAACAACATCACACAAAACAGAGATGATGTTGATATCTATTGGGACAACATCATTACAGAAATAAGAAAATCAACTGATGAGATGTGCCCCATAAAAAAAATATAAATACAAAAAAATGAAGACCCTTGGGTAGACAAAGATCTGCTAACACTCATCGCAACCAAAAGTAAACTGGGTGATAAAGCAAAGCGCACAGAAACAATAGAAGATTAAGTGGCCTACCTTATGGCCAGAAACAACACTCTCAAAGCTGTGAGAACAGCAAAAAAATAAATAGATAATAAAGCAGGACACAGACTGGGGAAGCAACACAAACAAATGTAAACCTATTATTCCCGAAAAATAACAAAGAAGAGCATATAAACTTCCAAGGTAATGAAGGGGCAATGCTCACAGACAAAGATGCAGCAAACGAACTGAACCCACACCTTGCCACAATAGGGCAAAAGCTGTCAGAATTTTTTTTTAAAGGGAAAACAGATCAGGAACTGTGCAGAACGAAATCCCCACCTGCAAAACAGATATGATAGAAGTAAAAAAAGTAATAACTGACATAGACACAAATAAACCAAGTGGAATAGATGAATTACCAACCAAAATACTGAAAGAGGCACTCCAAGCCATCCCAGCCACTATAGTACACCTATTCAACATCTTGTTTGAGCAGGGGCATTTTATCTCAGCCTGGAAAATGGCAACCATCCCCCTCATTCACAAAAGTGGAGACAAACAAAACATGGGAAAGTACCGGCCAATAGCAATTCTTCAAACCCCAGGCAAGCTCATTGAAAAAGTGTTACATAGACACATAAATGAACACCTGGAAAAACTGATATACTAAACGAAAGACAAAGGGGTTTCAGGAAACTGCACTCCACATCAAAAACAATAGCTAACCTAACAAATGACATCCTGGCATCAATGAACCAAAAGCAATTAGTTGGAGCAGCCTTCATTGACTTCAGCAAAGCATTTGACACAGTAGACCATAAAATACTACTGGAAAAACTCAAATCCATGCGCATAAAATCCAACACTATGGATTGGATAACATGCTACCTGAGCAACAGGCAACAGAAAACAAAAATAAACAATACACTATCAGACAACCAACCTCTCACATGTGGGGTACCCCAAGGGTCAGTGTTAGGGCCACTACTCTTTATAATCTATATAAACGATCTTTAAAAATGGTTGCAAACTGAATGCCTCCAACTATACGCAGATGACACAGCCATATATGCAAATGGCACCACAGAAGAGGAGGTAATAACTAAACTAAATAAACTCCTACTAAAACTAGACGAGTGGTGTGAGTGCAACAAAATAACCATTAACACAAGCAAATCAAAAACAGTACTCTTCTCACATAAACAAATGCCAGAAAGAAAACTACACTGTAAGTTAGGAAACCAAACATTAAAAAATGTAGACCATTACAAATACCTAGGCCTTGAGTTGGACAGCCAACTAAACTACAACCTATGTATAAATAAAATTATCCAAAAAGTAAACCACAAACTGTGGCTATTTGCAAAGCTAAAACTGTGTAAGAGACTACATGACACAAGAAATGTCAATAAAAATCTTCAAGAGCATGGTGCTCCCCTATTTTGACTATGGAGATGTAAGCTACATGGGTGCGAGAAAAAACCTGCAAATTCTGCAGAACAGGGCCCTAAAAATCTGTCTAAGAGTAGAGAAGCTGCACCCCACCTATGACATACACAAAAGAACCAAAGTGAAATTACTAGAAAATAGGGGAATAATTCATTTGAAAACATTAGCATATAGCTATAGTCAAAACAATAAACTCCTAACGAAACCATAAAGGGCTACTAGAGCAAGTAATGTGCCACTACTAAAGCAGACCAGAAGCCAAATAAAAGCTCATAAGCGAAGCACACTGGAAATGGCTGACAAGGTGTGGAATGCCCAAATGGTAAAGGAACGAGAAATTCCTGACCTAAAAACTTACAAAAAATATCTGTGCAAAATAAGGCTACGGAACTCCCACTAAGCTGCACAGCAAAGGGGCATGTGATATGTCACGGCCCACCAGCAAGACGCCCAATTGAAGGTAACCATGACAAAAGTAGCCAGATAACACACCACACAGCTACGTACAAGCCTATGATATGCAATAGGAGTAGGCTAGTCTAGTAATAAGAGTAGAAAAAAATAAAATACACATATGCCAAGAAAACTTTTAAAGACTAACATAGGCTACTAACCATACCAACCAATTATCTATCGGAAATGCAGGCAATCAAATACCTTATCAGCAGCTACTGTGTGGTAAGATAACACCAACACTACAACTGGCAAGTATTGAAAACAAGCCTGGGTACCCAGGCTTATATGCTATGGACAGTGGCAACAGCCTCAATAAAAGAAAATACATGAAAAAAACGACCAAGATCTATCAACACGGGAGACGGACACTCTAACTCATTCAGCCATCCTGTCCATTCAATAATATAATACCACTTCCAGTATGCAGCATCGGTCCGAGTGGTGAGATGATTGTGTTTTTTCAAGGACAGCTCTTTTATGGACCAAATATAGAAATCATACGCAACCCCAAGAGATTTTGCATGCTGCAACCCTATGAAGATGCTGGGATCATCTACTGGCCAAACCAAGAGTTAATGAACCCTGGAGAATTCAGTAACATAGGGCCACCAAAAAACACAATAGTTATCAAGCCTCACCATTAACAGTAGAAGTAGAACTAAACGCAGAATGGTCGATACAACATGCTTATTGAAATTAAAACATCATTTCAAATTGTCAATTGCCACTTAACCACAATTTATAAGGACTTTCTAGTGCTTATTTTCTTTTAATTATCAATTTAAGTATTTTGTAGGTTTTCAAGGACCAGTACGAACCATGTGCAGTACTGCAGTGTGCTTCATACACCCCTACCTCTACTCCCCACACCCACCCCCTACCAACACCAGCACTACCTTGAGCTAACCAGTGGTTGAGTTTGCTTGGGTATTGTTGTTTTACGTCCTAGCAGCATCTAAGCTTATATCAGGACGAGTACTGACTTGTGACAGTGCGCACTCATGGTGACTTTATAGTGCTGCCCCACTGGGAGACCAGGCCACCAACACCAAGACCTGATATCCCACTCAGTCACATTAGCCTGACACTGAGCCAACCAGTCCTTGCCCTATCCTAATAATGCCGAGCGCCTGGCTAGGATGCGACAAGTATCAATTTTTAAGTCATTGCTTTGACTCGACTGAAATTGTGTGACTTGTAAAAGGCTGGTAGAGGGCAGGTCGTGCGATCAGTGAAGCAGCAGTGTCGTGAGGCAGTAACGTCTGCACCGGGCAGGGGGCCATCAATCAGCGCCGGCACCCCGCGCCAGGCGGCGCCAATAATTATACGCGCATAGCGGGAATTAGGGCCGCCACGTAACCACTCAACATTCCGCAGATAGCACCACCCGGCGGCCGGGGCGGGGGTCAGCCCGGGGCAGGGCCGGTAATTAGTATGTACGGCACGGGTGATTACTTCCGTCATTAGATTATACACGGTCGCAGGGGCGCCGGGCAGCCTGTGTGGCTGGAGAATGTGTGTGCATATATTTATATATATATATATATATATATAAATATAATACATTATATTGCATATATATATATATATATATATATATATATATGCAGATTTATTATACATGCTTGTAAGTTGTACGTGGTCGGAGAGTCGGTAGGGTGGCCTGTGTGTATGTATGCAAAAATTCCCATTTATCATATAAAAAAGTTGGCTAAACCAAAGTCGGTTAATCCAAATTATCGGTTAGTCCAAACAAAATTGTCGGACCCCAGGCCACTCCGGTATGGTTAAACCAAACTTTCATGTGATTAAAAGGTCATCTGAGACCCCACTTACTTGTTTATATGATATTAATAAATGGTAGTATTTTGCCGCACCACCAAAAAAAGTTTGGATTAACTGATCGTTTGCTTTAACCGAGCTTGGTTTAACGGGTTATACTGTATATATATATTGTAACAATAACAAAAACACCTCCCTAACCACCTCCCTAAATGGAGCATTTAAAGTCGGAAACATGGTCGGTCGATTTAGAGAGGTTTTACTGTATATATGATGCCTGTGTGCAGACGGCTGTCAGCAGACGGTGGGGTGCAGGCGGTGGTGTGCAGATGGCTGTGTACAGACAGTGGTGTGCAGACGGTGGCGTGCAGACGGTGGTGTGCAGATGGCTGTGTACAGAGAGTGGTGTGCAGATGGTTGTGTACAGATGGTGGTGTGCAGACGGTGGTGTGCAGATAGCTGTGTACAGACAGTGGTGTGCAGACGGTGGTGTGCAGATGATGGTGTTCAGACAGTGGTGTGCAGATGGTCATGTGCAGATAGTGGTCTGCAGACAGTGGTGTGCAGACAGTGGTGTGCAGACGTATGCATACAGATTGTGGTGTGCAGATGATTGTGTGCAGACGTTGTGTGCAGACGGCTGTGTGCAGACGGTGGTGTGCAGACAGATGTGCAGATGGTGGTGTACAGATGGTGGTGTGTAGACAGTGGTGTGCAGACAGTGGTGTGCAGATGTATGCATACAGATTGTGGTGTGCAGACGATTGTGTGCAGATGTTGTATGCAGATGACTGTGTCCAGACGGTGGTGTGCAGACGGATGTGCAGATGGTGGTGTGCAGATAGTGGTGTGCAGACAGTGGTGTGCAGACAGTGATGTGCAGATGTATGTGTACAGATGGTGGTGTGCAGACAGTGGTGTGCAGATGGTTGTGTGCAGATGGCTGTGTGGAGACGGTGGCATGCAGACGGTGGTGTGCAGATAGCTGTGTACAGATGGTGGTGTGCAGATGGTGGTGTGCAGATGGATGTGTACAGACAGTGGTGTGCAGATGGTGGTGTGCAGACGGTGGTGTGCAGACAATGGTGTGCAGACAGTGGTGTGCAGATGGTCATGTGCAGATAGTGGTGTGCAGGCAGTGGTGTGCAGACTGGTGTGCAGATGTATGTGTACAGATGGTTGTGTGCAGACAGCTGTGTGCAGATAATGGCATGCATACGGATGTGCAGATGGTGGTGTGCAGACATGGGTGTGCAGACAGTGGTGTGCATATGTGTGTACAGATGGTGGTGTGCATACGGTTGTGTGCAGATGGCTGTGTGTAGACCGTGGCATGCAGACAATGGTGTGCATACGGTGGTGTGCAGACGGTGGTGTGCAGACGGTGGTGTGCAGACAACTGTGTGCAGATGGTGGTGTGCAGATGGTGGTGTGCAGACCACTGTGTGCAGACAGTGGTGTGCAGATGGATGTGGGCAGACGGTGGTGTGCAGACAGTTGTGTGCAGGCGGATGTGTGCAGACAGTGGTGTGCAGATGGATGTGTGCAGACGGTGGTGTACAGATGGATGCATAAAGACAGTGGTGTGCAGATGGTGGTGTGCAGACAGCTGTGTGCAGACAGCTGTGTGCAGACAGTGGTGTGCAAATGGCTGCATGCAGATGGTGGTGTGCAGATGATTGTGTGCAGATGGTTGTGTGCAAATGGCTGTGTGCAAACGGATGTGTGCAGACATGTATGCATACAGTGATGTGCATATAGTGGTGTGTAGACAGCTGTATGCAAATGGTGGTGTGCAGATGGTGGTTTGCAGATGGCAGTGTGCAGATGGCAGTGTGCAGACAGTGGTGTGCAGACGGTGGTGTGCAGATGGCGGTGTGCAGAGGGATGTGTGCAGACAGCTGTGTGCAGACGGCTCTGTGCAGACAGAGGTGTGCAGACGGTCGTGTACATACGGTGGTGCAGGCAGCTGTGTGCAGATGGATGTGTACAGACAGCTTTGTGCAGACGGCGGTGTGCGGACGGTTGTTTGCGGACGGACGGACGGACGGACGGACGGTGGGGGGGGGGGGGGGGGTGCGGACGGTGGGCCGTGCGGTGGCGTGCTGCGTGCGGTGAGGGAGGGGGCGAGCTGCTCGCCGCCTGCCGGTATCACGTTCGTTTGCCCAGACAAATTACTTCACCACGTGCTGGCGTGGGTGTTGCGTAACCCGGGCCCTCCCGGGGGTGCCGCGGTAAACAGGCCGGCGCCCGCACCCTGAGCCAGGCGCCCGGAGGCCCGGGGCAGAAGGAGCTGACTGGCCCGGGGGAAGCCGAAGTCGCCGACAACCAGCCATGTCAGACAGTGTAGTAGATACGGCACGGTGGGATTAATGGGCTCCCCGTGTGTGTGTGTGTGTGTGTGTGTGTGTGTGTGTGTGTGTGTGTGTGTGTGTGTGTGTGTGTGTGTGTGTGTGTGTGTGTGTGTGTGTGTGTGTGTCTGTCTGTGTGTCTGTGTGCCTGTGTGTCTGTGTGTCTGTGTGTCTGTGTGTCTGTGTGTCTGTGTGTCTGTGTGTCTGTGTGTTTGTGTGTATTTGTGTATGTGTGTCTGTGTGTCTGTGTGTGTGTCTGTCTGTGTGTCTGTGTGCCTGTGTGTCTGTGTGTATGTGTGTCTGTGTGTCTGTGTGTCTGTGTGTCTGTGTGTCTGTGTGTCTGTGTCTGTGTGTATGTGTATGTGTGTCTGTGTGTCTGTGTGTCTGTGTGTCTGTGTGTCTGTGTGTCTGTCTGTGTCTGTGTCTGTGTGTCTGTGTGTCTGTGTGTCTGTCTGTGTCTGTGTGTGTCTGTCTGTGTGTCTGTGTGTGCACCGTGAAATGTCTCACTGGTATGTGTGTCTGTGTGTGTATTTGGCTGTGCCTGTATGTATTTCTGTTTATGTGTGTATGTATGTGTGTGTCTGTATGTGTCTTCATGTGTGTCCGTATATATGCGTCTATGTGTAGGTGTGTTTGTGTGTGTATTTGTGTGTTTGTGTGTCTGTGGTTTGTGCATGTCTATGGATGTATATGTGTGTATGCAGGGCGAGCTACGGCAGCAACAACATTTACCGGGGCAGGTCGGGAAGTCAATAGGGCCATAATCGATTAACACGACCCGAGCGACTCGGGTCACCCGAGTTGTCAGAATTTCAAATCGAACACTGCAAGTAGAGTCGACAAATACACGTGCCGTGTGCAAAACGATCCGACCCAAGTAACCCACCTCCTAGCTGGGGTTGGCTACAAGCGATGATGTCACATTTGCGCTGGTACCGTCCTGCAGGATAACAGTTACCGGTACCAGTCATACATATTTAAAAAAAAGAATAACTTAGATTAATGAAATGGGAATATAGCTAAACTAGGCCGTCATAAAATACTTTAAATCCTATTTTGCTATAGTTTTATCGGTTATTTAAAAAAAAATTAATTGTCAACCCGAGTGCGGAGAAGCGTATTCGATTATTCGACCCGAGTCTGTAGGATGTGCGCATGTGCCATAAAGTGGCTCGGGTGACCCGAGTTGATTAATCGATTACGCCCTAGAAGTCAGTAACAACTCAAACAGTTTCATGTCAAGCGGGGTCTCGCATAATGCGAGGGAATGGGAGAACGTTACAGACAATAAGTGGGTGAGACAAATGGTGAAAGCTATCTCCATTGAACTGGATGGATTACCATGCCAGACTCTCACGCCAGCCTCAGACAGTAAAGATAAAGAATGAGTGCTGGAAAGTAAGATACAAGAAATGTTCGAACAGAATATAATTTAATAGAGAAAGCAGGAGCAACAGACGGGGCGGGGCGTTTGTATCGCACCTCTTCTTAAGACCCAAGAAAGATGGGCGTTTCAGACCGATACTAAGCTTGTTAAAATTGAATGAAAAAGTAACTTACAGACATTTCAAAATGGAACAATTAGCCACAGTAATGCAGCTGGTGCACAAGGGGGCGTGGCTAGCTAGCTTTGACATTTCCTAAGCATACCACGGTTTAGAAATACAGGAAGCGGACAGGGATCTGCTACTGTTCATATTTGAGGGGAAAAGGTTCAGGTTCAGGTTATTACCAAACGGGCTAAGCTCAGAGCCACGTATCTTCACAAAAGTTATGAAGGCAGTCATGAGCCTCCTCCGTATACATTATAACATTCTGTTGTGTTTCTATATTGACGACACTATTATTATGGGACAAAGTGAGGTGGAGTACTTATGTATGCTCACCAGGAGAGTGAGAGAACATCTTGCATACTGGCATGATAACCTGGGCAGGGGCCGCCGAGGCCAGTAGATATTTGCATCTACACA
Source organism: Branchipolynoe longqiensis (assembly GCA_030323885.1). Classification (NCBI taxonomy): domain Eukaryota; kingdom Metazoa; phylum Annelida; class Polychaeta; order Phyllodocida; family Polynoidae; genus Branchipolynoe; species Branchipolynoe longqiensis. The sequence continues at coordinate 66,620,917 of CM059194.1, read as the reverse complement.
GATGTCTCACTAGACGGGTGGGGCTACTATGATCAGGCCAACCATGCTCACTATGGGGAGCAGTGAGACGAGCAGGTGAGAAGCTCCACTCACATCAATGTCCTTGATTAAGAGCAGTGCTCAGAATTTTACAACACCAGGGTGACCGACTGAATGGGCGACACGTAAGAGTGTTCGCCGATAACTCCACAACAGTAGCATGTATTAACAAAGGGGGGATTGGCCAGGTCGACAACTTGTTAGATAGAAACAGTAGAGATCTAGGAATTTGTAGAAATACGGGGCATTAAATTATCGGTAAAACTGTTCCCAGGAGTGGAGAATGTGGAGGCAGAGAAAGCCTCGAGGCATTTACAGATTCAGGGGAATGGGAGCTAGATAATGACTCACTAACTCTGATTTTCAAACAACTAGGTAAACCACTCATAGATATGTTTGCTAGCAAGAACAACAGTAAACTGAGCATGTAAATGTCATGGGAGTTTAAAAAAGAGGCATGGGGAACAGACACACTCTCTATAAGTTGGTCGAATATTAACGGTTATTTCTTCCCACCATTCAGTGTGCTGTCAAGAGTCCTCGTGAAGATACAACGTGACAGGGCAACGGGGATCCTGATCGCACCGATATGTCCAAGAGGAGAGCGGCTATCAGTATCCCGGTGAGGAGAGGAACACTAAGCCAGGGGGGAAAGGAGTTTCCCCTGCAGGACAAAATGACACTGCTGGCAGTATGACTCTAACAGACATGTTCAGAGTGATGGGCATGCACACCGACATGGCCAGCCTGTTGACAGCGTCATGGGCAAAAGTGACACAGAGGCAGTTCATGCTGGTGCTCAGACGATGGACTGCCTACTGTGCCGACAGAGGGATCAATCCAGCACACCCAACCCTCCTGGAGGGCATAAACTATTGCCAGGAATTGTCCACAAGGGGGGGGGGGGGGGGGGGGAGCGGCGCACACAACAGTAAATACGGTGCAGTCCTTATTATCCATGTTTGTCATTGTGGGGGGCAGGCCCTTTGGGGAGCACCACTCGTGACTAGGCTATTACGAGGTATTAGCAACTTAAAGCCAGCAGCACCTAAATATAAGATCATTTGGGACCCTACTGAATCACATACAGGCATGGCAGTGCATAGAGGAGCTGGACTGTGAGAAGCTAAACAAAAGGACCGCATGGCTCTTCATGCTAGCCATGGGCCAGAGCCTGCAGGCACTGAGCTTACTGAAGAGGGCAGACTTTCGGTGGGAAGATGGGGCATTATGATACTTTACACTACGCGCATGAATTCCAACGATCCAGCAAAGAACCCGTTGGTACTGTGGTTCAGACAATTTGAGGTGAGAGAACTGTGTGTCTATGAACATCTGAAGTGGTACCTGGCAAAGGAGGAGTTCAAAGGGGCAGGGCCAGCGGTATTTGCGATGACACGCAGGCCACATGTGCAGGCCTCATAAGAGACACTCACCAGATACGTCCGCACCACCATGCAGGAGTAGATATGAGCATATTTGCGCCATATTCATGCAGACACGCAGCAACAAGTGCAGCCATGAAAAGACAGGTACCACTAGCCACAATCCTACAGTCAGTCAGGTGGACTGGGGAGGGCACCTTCCAATGGTTCTACAACTGGCCAGTCACACCACAG
>CM059194.1:65180065-65218732 GCA_030323885.1 Branchipolynoe longqiensis | reverse complement strand
TACCCCATTACCCCCTACCCACTATACCCTACCCCTACTCCCTACACTACCCCCTACTCACTACACCCTACTCCCTACCACCTTAGACCCTACCCCTAACTCGGCTATCGGGAGGAATTAACACCATCTAGAAGAAACACCATCTATGGAGCGAAAGAACCAGTAACATCACAAACGATTCTATGACATTTACCACCTGAAAATTGACATCCGATTATTAACACCGAATGCTTTTCCAACCTGCAAATCAAGGGCGTCAAATGTGACAACACCACACATATCGAATTGAATCCATGTTTGAAAATATCGACCATCTTATGTTAAAGTTATAACATGGAAGAGAAAAGAAAGCATCCACTTACTCCCGAAGATAACACCAGGCAGTCACCAAATTTCCATCAAAGCCCTCCCCCCCCCCCCCCACACACACACACTCGCCTTCCCCACTACACCACAATAGCAACTTTTTCTGGAAAATTTCAATTCGATCAATTTTTTATCAATTTCTAAAATTTTCTATTTAAGAATTAATTAATTATTAAATAATTAAATAAACCAACTATCTAAACCATATTTGACCAGGCCCTCGGCACCATAACATATTCAATTTAGATACTGGTGCACTTATTATGCATATTTTGCTGCGTAGGAAGTCATAAGTCAATCTATTAGAATGTATTCCTACTGAAGTCTATGGTGCTAGAGTTTTGGCACGCTTGCCAAAATTATTTTGGGATGTATTGACGTTAATATATCCACAAAGTTAGCCGTTTAAAAACAAAGGTTACTTCAAACTAAACTACAGTAGACTATAATGATTAGCATAATGTATTTATCTCAGAAAATTGCAGAAATTCAAAAGCATCGGACTATGGAACTTTAACTCAATCATATTCTGATCATTATCACCAGGCTACGTAGTGACAAGTATCAATTTTGTACGTCATTAGTTTGACCCGGCCAGAGTTCAAACACACAACCTCTCGTATCCTTGCAAGGGAAGACAGCCAGTGTTCTTGGCGATTTGGTAATCCAGTCAAGTAGCAGTCTTTGGCAATTTGTTGATTCATAGCCAACATACCTGCAAATCAAGGGTGTCAAATGTGACAACACCACACATATCGAATTGAATCCATGTTTGAAAATGTCGACCGTCGAATACCATCTTATGTTAATGTTATAACATGGAAGAGAAAAGAAAGCCTCCACTTACTCCCGAAGATAACACCAGGCAGTCACCAAATTTCCATCAAAGCACCCCCCCCCCCCACACTCGCCTTCCCCACTACACCACAATAGCAACTTTTTCTCGAAAATTTCAATTCGATCAATTTGTTATAAAATTATTTAAGAATTAATTAATTATTGAATAATTAAATAAACCAACTATCTAAACCATATAGGATCAGGCCCTCGGCACCATAACCCGATATCCTACTTAAAGTTGCATAGTCTGATAAAAACATCAAATTTTCAAAATCAAAACACTTATCTAGGCTTAATTTACATATTCAATTTAGATACTGGTGCACTTATTAAGCATTTTTTGCTGTGAAAAAAGTCATAAGTCAATTTAATAGAATGTATTCCTACTGAAGTCTATTGTGCCAGAGTTTTGGTGTGGGCAGTTCAGTCCTTACCTAAAAGGTATTTTGGGGCGCTTTACTTGAGGGTAACACCAGTTGATTAAACGGGGGATTTCAAGTGTGGATAATTTGCGGAGCTTCATTCCTCTGCTCCTTGCCTTAGGCGGGTTAGGGGTGGTAAAATGGCGACTATCGGGAGGAATTAACACCATCTAGAAGAAACACCATCTATGGAGCGCACGAACCAGTAACATTTACCACCCGAACATTTACCACCCGAAAATTGACATCCGATTATTAACACCGAATGCTTTTGCAACCTGCAAATCGAGGGTGTCAAATGTGACAACACCACACATATCGAATTGAATCCATGTTTGAAAATGTTGACCGTCGAATACCATCTTATGTTAAAGTTATAAATTGGAAGAGAAAAGAAAGCCTCCACTTACTCCCGAAGATAACACCAGGCAGTCGCCAAATTTCCATCAAAGCCCTCCCCCCCCTCCCCCCACCCCGACTCGCCTTCCCCACTACACCACAATAGCTACTTTTTCTTGAAAATTTCAATTCGATCAATTTTTTATCAATTTTTAAAATGTTCTATTTAAGAATTAATTAATTATTAAATAATTAAATAAACCAACTATCTAAACCATAAATTAGCCAGTACAGTACAAGCAGATCGACGAAATAAAAGATTATACATATTTAACAAAAAAAGAAACAACTTGTCCTTTCAAACTGCCCTTAGCGATCTTAGTTTTATATAATCTCTCTTTATATATTTTGATATAGTATATATATCTCGTATTAATATGACCTTAGATGTTGCTAGGACGTAAGACTCCCAACGAACTATATGTATATCATATATATATGTACATATATACAGTGAAACCTCATCATAATGTGCCCCGATTTAACGAAAATTCGGATATAACGCGATGATTAATTGTACCCAGAATTCTTTAATGCAAAGGTAATTCTGAGCCTGATTTAGCGCTACGCCGCTGTTTTCGTAATTACATTTTATGGCGCCCAACGATCGCATTACAATGGGGTTTCACAGTATTTGTGTATTACATATCATATATATTATATTTCACCTATTTGCATACAATATGTATACATACATATATGCATATGTGCATATGTATGTCATAACTATATCATATATATTATATTAATTATATATATATACTATATATATTATATATATCATGTATATCATATATACTATATATCCTTTTGGTGAAGTTATATGTATGTACATATAAATATTATATATCATATATTTATATATAAACCGGACGCGGTGGCCGAATCGGTAGAGCATGGCCTCACGTGCGGGAGATCAGTAGTTTGGTTCCGGGTCGAATCAAACCAATGACTTGTCAAATTTATACTTGTCGCTTCTTAGCCTGGCACTCAGCATTAATAGGATAGGGCACGGACTAGTTAGGTCAGTGTCAGGATAATGTGACTGAGTGGGATATCGGGTCATAATGCCGGTGGCCTGATTTCCCAGTGGGGCAGCAGTATAAAGTCGCCATGAGTGCGCAGTGACAAGTCGGTAACTTTCCTGATATGACCTTAGCTGTTGCCAGGACGTAAAACTCCAACAATCAACCAACCAACCAAGCGATGGTGACGAGTGCACAACGTAGTAGGTTGGGTGTGAGTGGGTGGGTAATGTCACTCACTGCGTTAAGTACCCATTAAAGTACTAATTAATTCACCATCAGCAGTGTGAGGCCGTTACGCAGTCACTATGGTGACGGCGCTACTCACAAGTCACAAGACAGTCGGCTGGAAACTGGAGCTCAAGTTTGTTTGGCCAATTTCAGAGTACATTGCTACTGTTACTATGTGACAGTCGGTCGTTACTGGACATCGACATCGACAAATTATCGGACGATGACGTAGTAGGGTCGTTTCATGGTAAATGGGTCCAATGTACTTTTCAGTATGTAATAGTCAAAACCAATTATGGAAAGAGTAGAGGAGGTATTTTCTTTATAGAACTGGCATTCTTACACTTTGGAGAGATAGATATGAAAAATTAAGGCCTAATGTGACATAATAATAAAAAAGCCAACATTTTCATTCCAAAAATATTGTGTTTTGAAGGCATGAATTTGTGACATGGAGAATTTGGACTTTTTTACAATCTACTAGACCTTTATTTTGCATAGAATATTACCTGTTACTGTTAGTCCATGAAATAATAAAAGAAGATTCTTACTTGAAATAAATATTCATTTTGCATGCATATATATTTTGTTTTATATCTAATATTCCAGGGTGATTAAGCTGGTTCTGGATGTAACTGTTGTGTCCCCTGCTTGTCCCATGCTTGTTAAATTAGGAAATATGTTATCCTGGGAATACCAGAGCTTCAGTAAAAAATCAGTTGCTATTGTTGCATGTGTATGGCTATTTTATAGTACCATGGCCAGTAATATAATTTTTCTACAAAGCTTTATGAAAAAATATTGAAGTTGAAATTCCATATTACTTTTGGCGTCCCCTTCTACTGTTACATCCACAACTCAAAATTGGGGAAAATATAATCATTTTGTGCAGATTTCTTTACAATGCATGTCTATACTTAGGGGACCACAATGTAAAAATGAATTGTTTCGTGCAATAAATTTAATTGAATAATTGATTTGATTAATAAATCCACACTTAGTGATTAATAAGTCCACACTTGGGGCTGGCAACTCAATTAGTTCTTGTTTTCTGACAAAATGGTAACCTCAACTATCTTTTCCTTCACATTCTTCTTCTTCTTCTTCGCCAATTGTGGCGTCAGCACCCACCCACAGAAACACCTCCTCAGCCATGTCGTAGATGAACGTGTTGCCTACCGCCCAACTTTGGGCATAGGCCACAAACAAGGGCTCTCCAGTTTTCCCGGTACTGGGCCTTGAGATTCTTGTTCGTGATTCTGTAACATTGTTCTTTTTTCCGGGGTGGGGTTATTGGCCCCATGCCCAACCCCCAACCTGGAGGACCAGTTACTGCTCTTAGTCTGTCCTCTACCATGAGTCCTGCCCGGCTTGGGTTAAACCTGCCAGGGGGCTAGCCCCCGCCGGTATAGCTCTCATGGTCACGGAGGCGCACAAGCCTCCCCACCCCGACAAGGTAGCAACACAGTCACATTACCAGGATATATATGGGCAAGAGTTGGCTACTCAGTGAAAAAATTAGGAAAATACACTATTCATTTTTTACCCTCATGTCACATTTTGGCCCCATTTACCATGAAACGACACAGTAATAGTAGAAATAATAATAATAATTCAAACAATAATATAATAGTAATATTAGAATTTATAATCGGACATTGAGAAACGTTGGTCATACATTGGTCATACGTTGGTCATACGTTGGCTCTAAAAACGTTCGCACACGCTTATGCAACGTTAGCAGAATGCCAGCGAAAGTTATATATGTTATCCGATCGTCATAAGTACGCCTTATACGTTAAATACGCGAAGACAGGTTGGAGAAACGTGAGACATATGTTAGACATACCTTGTCAATATGTGGACTGTACATTTCCGCTGAGGATTTGGGAGGAACGGTAATGGAGGATGTGTTCGTGGGAATCATAAACCCAGACCAGATGGGATGGCCGAGCAGTTATAGTGTTGGCTTCCATTGCAGGAGGTTGGGGGTTCGATATCCTCAAAACAAAGACTCGATACTTGTCGCAGTTACATATTGGGTGTGGTGGCCAAATTGCTTAGAGCATGAGGCTTCTTGTGCGGAAGATCATGATTTTTTATCCCAGCTGAGTCAAACCAGTGACGTATAGAATTGATATGTGTCACTACCTAGCCTGGCGCTCAGCATTACTATGATAAGGCAAAGACTGGTTTAGACAGTATCAGGATAATGTGACTGAGTGGGAAAGTGGGTCATGGTGCCAGGGGCCTGATCTCTCAGTGGTGTAGCACTATGGAGTTGCCAAGGGTGCACACTGTCACAAGTCGATACGCATCCTGATATTATCTTAGATGTTGCCAGGATTTAAAACCCAAACAAGAAACCACCTTCTTCCTGGCCAATGGCTCTGACGCCAACCCTTGTTCCTCACCTATAGTGCCTTCAACTGCTATCTTACACCAACATTTGTACTCACCTATAGTGCTTTCAACTGCTATCTTGCACCAACGCTTGTTCCTCAACTATAGTGCTTTCAACGGCTATCTTACACCAACCCTTGTTCCTCACCTATATTGCCTTCAACTGCTATCTTACACCAACACTTGTTCCTCACCTATAGTGCCTTCAACTGCTATCTTATACCAACACTTGTTCCTCAACTATAGTGCTTTCAACGGCTATCTTTCACCAACCCTTGTTCCTCACCTATAGTGCCTTCAACTGCTATCTTACACCAACACTTGTTCCTCACCTATAGTGCCTTCAACTGCTATCTTACACCAACACTTGTTCCTCACCTATAGTGCCTTCAACTGCTATCTTATACCAACATAAGGATTGCTAGGCGCGTTCTCTCTGCAAACTGTTGCTATGCATTGAAATGGTATACCGTCGTGTCAATCATTTCCATTTTTCTCTTTTATGCTTCCAGAGGCCACTAACCAGGCTTCGGGCCACGAAGATAGCCCAAGTAAGTATGCATTGTGATGTTTTGTGTATTGTCTAAGCTAATTGTAATTGCCTATTTATGTGTACTTTTTAAAACAATCTGATGTGTTTTGGTTGTTTTTATAATTAAAAAAAAAATCAACAACCAAAACACTAGCATAAGATATGGTTGTCCGTGACTGTTTAGAACTTGGGTAGAGGTCAGCAATTACCAGACTTCTTTGTGTGGTCAGGATGCTGATCCCTGATCACTATGATCCATATCCTCCTCCTCCTCTTCATCCTCTTCCTCCTCTTCTATATCCTCCTCCTCCTCCTCATCATCATCATCATCATCATCCTCTTCATTCGAACACGGTGACCGAATCGGTAAGAGGATTGGCTGGCTTCCAATGTGGGAGGTTGTGGGTTTAAACACCGGCCGAGTCAAACCAATGACGTACAACATGTATACTTATACTTGTCGCTACCTAGCCTGGTGCTTGACAATAATAGTATAGGACAAGGACTGGTTTATAATGTGCATGGGATATCGGGTCATGGTGTCAGTGGCCTGGTCTTCTATGGAGCAGCAATATGAAGTCCCATAAGTGCGCACTGCAACAAGTTCTTACACTTTTGCCTGTGACTTTAGATGTTGCCAGGATGTAAAACCCCAACAAATCACTGTCATTTCATTATCATTATTAATATATCATCATCAGTATTATCGGTATGATTATCATCTTATTTAGATCTTCATTGTCCTTTTATGTTATTGAAGGAACAATGTTATTTATTTATTTATTTATTTCAATTCATGTTTCTTTTCAACCTATTTGTTTCTTTAATAGTCAACATAAATTATAATGTAAGCCTTCCCCATTCCACTGCTTCTTGCCCTATCCTAGTAATGCCGAAATCCACACTAGGTAGCAATATGTACACATTTTTATGACATTGGTTTGACTCGGCCAGCGTTCGAACTCCATGGCTTACCAAAACGGGAGGCGGATACTCAATTCATTCCGATTTATTCTGTCCAAGTTGGTGATGTGATTACATGTTGCGTAATCTCTCTCCTGGTCACGTTTTGTCTTGATTCTCCATCACCCGAACCAGGTTCTTCCAAATATCCAATTGGTTCCACCCTTCCCTCTAACCGCAGAGGGCACGGGGAATAAGTAGACCAGCCCAGAGCCAGCACATTTTCCCCAGCACACCTTTTCTGAAAACCTATAAATTCCTGGGAGTTCCTGGAATTGTTCCATATATTCCAGCAATTAGCATAAACAACTCATGACGGGAGGACGTTCGTTGATTTGCTCCGGCAAAATTTGTCTACAACAGGCTAAATAACTGTAAGTATTAATCAAAACTTTGGTTTAGCTTGTTCATGATGCATTATAGCATGTAAATATGAAAATTCAGAACTTTCTGAGGTCCGTTTAGGACAAGATTGGTGTTTTTATAAACACGGATAGAACAATGCATTGCTTTGTGTTACGAACCGAAACCTTTGTTCTATTAACACCTGTTTACACACGGGTAGAGATGTTGGCATTAGTCGCATCTCCTGTGGAGATTCCCTCGGACCCTAATAGAGGGTCTCGTTGGGGATGATCCTGGGTTTCTTTTATAGACTCCCCAACTTTTTTGAGGCGTACCTCCGAGTTTCGTAGCATTCTCTCCAACTTGCTTGCACAGAAGCCGCGGGAGGGAGAAGTGTACGAAACAGATAGTGTGGGCGGTCCGAAAGGCCTACCCCTTGTATGGTTGGTTTCGATACCAGACACCTACGACAATACACTTAGCTTACCACGCCTGTACTGAGAACAGTGTAAATACGTTACTCAATACCTTATAGATCTCAACCTGGGTTAAACCTGGCGTCACTGTATCCTGTGTTCACGTTGAGTTGATCCCGGTTTATAGTAACACTTTATTGTTGGTTACAGACTACCGATGGCTACGAAGCGAAACAAGTCCCCGCCGGCAGCTGCGGAGGGGCATGCGCCCATGGGCTACGACTTGTCGCCCGGGTTGACGGCACCGCCGTCCCCGCAGCCCGAGGCAGACATACCGTCTGACCGGGAGAGTGACGACTCGGCCACTTATCCGTTAATCCTGGACGCCCAGATAAGTCAGATAATGGAGTTAAAACTACAACAGATCCAGCCGAACGTGCGCCCGGCTAAGGGCCCGTCCCTCCCCATCCTCGATTCGGATTGGGAGGATTATTCCGATGCGGAAGACACAGACTCGGCGGACGAAGTAATCAGTCCGAAGGCTCCTAAACCGAAGAAACGAAAGAAACTGGTCAGTTCGTCTGGTGACGAGTTCACCAAGGCATCAAAGCCAAGCATGTCAAAAAGAACAAGAAGAAGAGCAAAAAGAAGAAAAATTCTTCATCGGACTCTTCTTCAGACTCGTCTTCCACCGAGTCGGACTCCGACACGGAAAGAGCAGGAGTTTACGCCAAAATAGGCGGGAAAGTCCACAAAAAGTGCGTAAACCAAAAGGCAAAGAAGGTACGCACGACAACTATGATGCGAGAGACTATTAAAGGCCATTTTGACACCTTTAAGCCGGCAGAAGTAATTACGAAACTGACCGAGCAGATTACGGGAATCAAAGGGGTTCCGGATACGGTGGTCAAGGAGATGACTCAGGAGTCCATCTGAGCGACGACAGACGGAAATTTGAAACTGTCCTATTCACCATCCATAAGGCAGTGTTAGGGGCTCTGACATCAGTGGCACCCATAGCTAATAGGATGCAAACCGAAAACAAATTCTCCTCGCTAGCTCGGTCAATGGACAACAACATTGCGCTGCTTACCGCAGCGAGCAACTTCTTGACCTACCGACGATACAAAAACGTCTTTAAAGCAGTTACGACAGACGCTGGAAAGGAAGTGGCTAGATCAAAGAAGATCACTGATAATGATGGAAAGGAATACACGTTGTTCCTCGCACCCAAGCCAATTAAAGGGAAGCCACTCGACAAGACTAAAATGTTCGGAGGGCAACTCCCTCCTCTTTAAAGAGGTAGAGGCAGAGGCAAAAAGTGGAAAGAACATGGAGGCGAGACGGAAACCGGTTAATACCTCCAGGTTTCGCGAGCCCCGGGTGGATTTTCCCAACCGCCGGGGAGCAAGAGCGGGAAGGTCCGGCCCCTCCTACGGCTTCCAACCAAGGGGAAGGGGAAGAGGAGACCGCCAATCATTTGGGTGGAACGACGGGAACCGCCCGTTCAGATGGGAGTACACACCCAAACAGCCGTTCCCACGACCAGGGAACAAATAGAGACTGCCACGCAGACTCCGGCGCCAGTGGCTGCAGACATGGTGACGGAGGAAACACAGACAGATGTAAGGAATTTTAATGCAGGGAATATTACTACACATTTCCATGAATTGTGTAAGAACAAATGATAGGGATATTTTGGACATAGTTAGTGGAGTACAGATTCCGTTTACTAAGATTCCAAAACAGAAACGATTTCCTTTCCCATATAAGTTTAATGAGTTAGAAAGGGAAGCGTTAACAAACCAGGTGTCTCTCTTCGAAACAAAAAACAAAAGGTATTATAGAACAGGTTAACCACACACCCGGTGAATTTATTTCTAACATTTTTTCCCGGCCCAAGCCCAATGGAGAGATTAGGATGATCCTAGATTTAACTAAATTAAACGAAATGATTGAATATCAACATTTTAAAATGTTTTCACTAGAAACTGCCAGGGATTTGGTTACACCAGAAGCCTGGCTGGCCAGTGTCGATCTACGAGAAGCTTACTATAAAGTTCCTATTGTACAGAAGACAGAAAGTTCTTGAGATTTATTTGGAATAACCAACTTTTCCAATTTACCTGTATGCCTAGTGGTTTGGCTTGCGCCCCTTGTTTGTTTACTAAGCTATTAAAGCCAGTTTTCTCAGTAATGGCTAGGAAAGGACATACTATGTCCCGTACATTGATGACTCGTTTATTATGGCACAGTCATTTCAAGGATGTCAAAACGCAGTCAACGATTTATGCCAACTGCTTACGACTTTAGGCTTCTATATTCATAAAGACAAGTCGGTTTTTAAACCGACAACCAAGCTTAAATGTTTGGGGTTTATCGTTAATACGAAAACAATGACTGTCTCGCTTACGAAACAGAAACTCCAGAAGTTTCTAGATACAGCGACTCGCTTGGTCGAGCTAACTAGGCCAAAGATAAGGCAGTTCGCCGTCCTGATCGGTATAATGATAGCGTATGCCCCAGCTAATCTATATGGTAGGGCCCACATTAAATCGCTAGAAATAGACAAGAACTTGGCTTTAGCTCGCACTAAAGGGAACTCCGAACGGAAAATGTTCATTTCCGACACAGGACTACAGGATATCACCTGGTGGTTTGAACATGTTCATAACTCTCCCAATCCCATTAGAATGGGAGAACCCAACACGGTCGTCACGACCGACGCTTCGCTAGAAGGTTGGGGAGCACATCGAAACGATGTAGCGACAGGAGGGAGATGGTTACAAAATGAAATTTCCGATCATATTAATGTCCTGGAATAAAGAGCCATTTATTTAGGATTAGCGAGCTTAATCAGAGTTCCACGAGATCATGTTTGAATTCTAACGGACAATACGACAGCTATGGCTTACGTACGGTACATGGGGGGTACAAAGTCAAAACCATGCAATAACATAGCGAAAAAGATTTGGGACTGGGCGCAACAAAACCAAGTCTGGCTAACAGTGGCACATATTCCAGGGGTTCAAAATAACCTAGCTGACAAAAAGAGTAGACATTTCCATGATCATTTGGAATGGTCCCTAAACAAAAATATTTTCAAAAACATATGTCAAAATGGGGTCGACCACATATCGACTTATTTGCCTCCAGAAATAATTGTAAACTACAAAAATATGTTTCGTGGCACCCAGAACCAAACGCTTGGCAGGTAGATGCTTTCTCTCTTATTTGGGAAAATGATTTTTATTACATTTTCCCCCCATTCAGTATTATCAGCCGAGTGGCCAGGAAAATCAGAATGGACAAAACTCACGCAATTTTGATCGTCCCCGAATGGGACACACAACCATGGCTACCAGCCATAGTGTCGACAGGCAAAGACTGCCTACGATTCCGAAAAGATCCCCAGGAAATCTAACACATCAAGGCCCATTGACACGCCACGGAGACGTGTCGACAACTCCGCTGTTACCATTCCTTTTTTAAATAAATATTTACAACAATTTGGCCTTGATAAAATTACTCAACAAAGACTAGTATCACATGCTTGGAGGAAAGGTACAGTAAAAATGTACACAACTTACTTAAAGAAGTGGGGGGTTCATTGCCTGATAAAGAAGGTTAAACCTATGAATCCCTCTATATCTCAGGTAGCAAGGTTCTTATGCATGTTAGAAGATGAAGGCCTAGGATATGGGGCTATTAATGCAGCCAGATGTGCATTGTCCATTATTCTGCCTCGAATAGATGGCCAAACAGTGGGAAAACATCAAGTTATCCACTGGATCCTAAGGTCAATCTATGAACGTAACCCCACCCCCCAAACCTAAATATAATCGGTTTTGGGATGTATCGGTCGTATTTAAACTTTTCAAACAATGGCTGCATAACAGACATTTAGATGTTGAAAAGTTAGGTTTCAAAGTAGCCATGCTACTTTTATTAGTGACAGGCCAAAGAGGACAGACTAGAGTCGCTTTATCACTAGATGGCCTGGAGATAGATAGAAAAGAAGCTACGTTTGATTTAACACAGTTATTGAAATCTAACCGCACAGGAGACCCTCTGTCTACAGTGAATGTTACAGGTTTCACAGAGGATCCAAAACTATGTGTAGTTTCAGCCATACGGGCGTATATATCCAAGACCAGTGAATTAAGAAATTCAAGACAGCTTTTGGTGAGCTTTATTAAGCCACACAAGGGCATTTCGCGAGATACTCGCACAATGGACAATTACAGTATTAAAATTGGCAGGAGTCAATACGGAACGATATGCGTCTCATTCAACCCGAGGTGCCATGGTCTCAAAAGCGCAATTCCTAGGGATTTCCGTAAAACGACTCCTAGCACATGCAGGCTGGAAGACGCTAGATCGTTTGCAAAACATTACAACAAACGACTAGAAAAGTCAAGCGGAATCGCCAGATGATTACTCAAAGACTAAAGTACATAGGTGAGAAACAAAATATTTCAATCTCATTAATACCATCTAAACATGACATGAAATGTTTTAAAAAAATGTTTAAAGAGGTAACAAATGTAATAAAGAATACAATACACAGGATAAAAATGATATTATGTAACGTTCTCCCTAGCCTGCGGCTAGCCTGAGGCTTTATACCGAGGTAAAATAGATTAGTTAGACGAATCTTACCTGGGTATAGATGATGGATAACTGTTGTTTTCCCGAAGTATAAGTCTTGGATAGACGTGGGTGAGGGCCCACCCACCACGCCCTACCACGTCTATTACGTTTGCTTGTACCAAGAAAACATTACAGTTCCATTATTATTATTATAGATCATATTTTATCCTGAATAAGTAGGTAAAGATTGCTGGACCCGGATGTGCTTCCTTCTATATAAAATCGGCAGGTTTATGATCTCTCTAAATGGTACACCATTTAAACATATGTAAAATTATATTTGATAATCTCTTTAAATCGATTTAATGATATGATGAAATAGACTGTATTTGGAAATATGTTGAAATAGATTGGATCAAATGATAAAATCGTTTTAAACATATCATTAAATACTTCTGGAACTAACAAAACCTGAAGCTCCCTATTACTGGAAGTATTTGAATACATGAGAGGGAGAGGTAGGGCGAGGGGGAGGGGGGAGGGGAAGGGGGAGAAGGGGGGGGAAAGGATGTGGATGGGGAGTGGGCGATACGGGAGAGTGGGCGATACGGGAGAGTGGGCGATACGGGAGAGTGGGCGATACGGGAGAGTGGGCGATACGAGAGGGAGCGGGGAATACGGGAGAGAGGGGGATATGGCAGAGCGGTGGAGGGTGGACAGTGGGGTGGAGAGGGGACGGGGGCGAGGGAGGGATGGGGAGTGGGATGGGGAGTGGGACGGGCAGTGGGGCGGGGCATGGAGGGGGACAGGAGAAGGAGAAGAGAAGGAGACGGGAGGGGGGAGGGGGCGGGAGAGGGAGAAGGGGATGGTGGGGGGGGGGGCAGTAGTGGGAGAGGGGGCGGGAGAGGGAGAGGGGGACTGGAGGAGACGCAGAGGGGGACGCGAGGAGAAGGGGACGCGAGGAGGAGATGGTGACGGGAGAGGGAGAGGGGAACGGTAGGGGGGGGGGAGGAGGAGAGGGCCCTATCCTAGTAATGCCGAGCCCCAGGTTAGGAAGCAACAGTTATCAATTTTTAAGTCTTCCTGTACATGGTGCTGATCGTTACATGTAAACATGAAAACGAGGTGAGACCAGACAGAATGGCCGAATTAGTTGAGTGTCCGTCTCCTGTTCTGGGAGGTCGGGGGATCCGAACCCAAGATTGTTACTTGTCGCTTCCTAGCCAGGCGCTCGGCATTAATAGAATAGGGCAAGGACTGTTTGGCTCAGTGTTGGGATAATGTGACTGAGTGGGATATCAGGTCATAGTGCTGGCGGCCTGGTCTCCCAGTGGGGCAGCATTATAAAGTTGCCATGAGTGCACACTGTCACAAGTCGGTACCTGTCCTGATATGACCTTAGATGTTGTTAGGATGTATGATAACAACAACCAAATAAACATTGAAAAAGAAGTCCCAACTCCCAACTCACGACGAGCGGCATCGCTACTGTAGGTGTTGCCTGTATACAAGTGCCGCCATCTTGAACCCAGCGTTATCCTTACTGGGATAATGCTGTTGAGGGAATGGCTTAACACCCGATTGAATTGGTCGGATTTGGCTATTATCGCTCTCTGCATAGCATCTCTTTTCAGGGTTATCGATGATATCGTGGGATACGATTATGACGGATTCTTGCATGCAGCCCCAGGTTGACAATTATAAGCTAGTCTGCTGTAGTTGAGAGTAACTATTATGATAACTGACTAACTTTGGAGTGCAAGCTTGCAAAAATAATGTATACATGCACCCCAGCTGAAACGATCATACCATTGTTCCGTTAACTAGGTAATGTCAATTTTAACATTCTTAAGAGCCCCCCCCCCCCCTCCCGCACACACATACAGACAGACACACACTCCTCCCCAAATGAAATGATGAATGAGTACACTCCTATCGATGTTGGATATGTAGGATAAAATCTAGGTAGATGGGGTTTGAAAATTTGATTTGATCGGAGTGTGCCTCTTTAATGTTACATACAAGTTTAACTGGTCATATCGAACAAAGACTTTTAAAGGTAAAATAGAAATGGTAGAGGAAAGGGAGGAAAGGGGGGAAAAAAGGGTAAAGCGAAATGTAATCGTAAAATGTCTCACATTCTTTACTTATTTCATCATGTCTACTTTAATTACCCTATAAATCATGTAAACAAACCACTGTGTAATACATGTATACCTGTAGCACTTAAGGCTGGGGAATGATATATGAATCAAATTCATTTACCAACATTTCTTGTTTAATGTCACTGCTGTCCCTGAAGCATCAGTCAGCATCTTTTAACTCCTCCTGGGTTCGTGCATGTCTGTGGTCGATGTCGTCATCAACTAGTGGTGTAATTCTTTTAGACTCCCTCGATCTGTGGTAATGTGAATTGTGTTTCTTTTTGATGGATGTTACAAATATCAGAGACGCCCCAAATATCTGCAGTGCACCTGCTGTCACTCAGCCTCGTTATGATTCTGTACTGTTTATTTCAGTGTTGTGTAATCCTGGAGGAATGTCACATCACCTTTAGGATACTGTCAAATTAAACTCTTGTATATGCCCCAATATAGTCCCATGTGCGGAATTTTGTTTGTTGTCGTTTTACGTCCTAGCAACGTCTAAGGACGTAGGATACATCAGGTACCGACTTGTGCCAGTGCGCACTCATGGCGACTTTATAGTCCTGCCTTACTTGGACACTAGGCTGCCAGCACCATGACCCGATACCCCACTTAGTCACATTATCCTGCCACTGAGCCAACCAGTCCTTTCCCTATCCTAATAATGCCGAGCGCCTGGCTAGGAAGTGACAAGTATACATTTTTACGTCATTGGTTTGACTCGACCAGGGTTCGAACCCATGAACCCATGGGTTCGGATCTCCCGGTCTCCCAAAACAGGAGACGGATGCTCAACTCAATCGGCCATCCCGTCTGGTCGAATTTTGTTAATATTTATTACCTTAGATGTTACCCGGATGTAAAACTCCAACAAACAATGTTAATAATTATCATGCAGTCATCTTCCTAGTTATTACCAAAATTATTTAGATGGAAATAACACAGATAGCTTTAGTGAAATGTTAAGAATCAATCGGAAATCAGCACAGCCATACATTTGTCCGCGACATATTCTTGTTTGAATCTTTTTTTTTTAAAAGGACAAATCAATTTAAAGCTCATGCGCAAAACTCTGTTATCTTATCAACGTGCACTTCCAACCCCACGCATTGCAGATATCATCAGTGCCGGTAAACCTAGATTTTGCGCGCGCAGACATAAACACGTTGGTGGTTTCCTATTTCCATTAATCTTTATTAACACATTTCCACTGTGCCCTGTAGTCCCTACCTCACACACGACGCGGGGCAGATTTCCTAACAATTCACTCACAATCCCTCTCGCCGGAATAGACACGTCTGTAATATATGCAAATGAGACGACATCACATGACTAAGTGTGCCGGAGGTCTAGACGCCTTGACGGGGAATAAAGCATTCAGTATCCAGAAGTCAAAGTGTTCAGACATTGTACTTTCACATGGTGTCAGATGTGGAGGCAATGGTGCTTTTAAGCCCATTGCATCAGGCTACCAACAAAGACAGTGTCGTATAGCTGTGGTTCACCAGGCAGCAACTCCCTGGTAACCAAATGAAGCAGCATTAACAAGTTACTGTGAGTTTGCTACACACCACAGACAAGCAAGCAGAAATGCATATCTGAATGGACAGATTGGAGGACATGGCCCGAAGTGATGGCCCACAAATGCACAGATGCCTGGAAAGATGGCACACGGATGCCTAGAGGCACAGACACGACTGCACAGATGCCAAGAAGCACAGATGCACAGATCGTCGACAGAGACGAATGGCTGTAATGACAACAGCCAGGATGAAGACGCGCAGAACGTCAGGCCAGCTAAGCAACAGGTGAGGCAGCGAGCAGTGAACACGGAGCACCGAGATGCAAGCATCGGATGCCAGGCCACTGATATTGATATATAATTCCATCATAATATTGCTATGGACTAGTTATTAGTGATGGTAATTGTTTTGTCAATGGAAAGAAAATACAACTGAATATGTATTTTTATTGTGTTATTATGGACAATGTGTTTTGTGGAGGCTAAGCACCCGGATAGTTCAAAGGACTTCAGTGCCATAGTGCGCTTGGACACTCGCTAAACCTGTGGTTTAAGTTACTTACTTACTTACTTACGCCTACTCGCTTAAGTTAAGTGTTTGTATATTTTATTGTATTACTGTATGATGAATGAGTAAACCTGGTATGTTTTATGGGGATTTTGAAACATTTCATGTCTCAGAAATACTTTGATGGGGGGGATGTGATGTATGCGTAATAGACGTCTAGACGTCTAGACACATCTGTAATATATGCAAATGAGATGACGTCACATGACTAAGTGTGCCGGAGGTCTAGACCCCTTGATGGGGAATAAAGCATTCAGTATCCAGAAGTCAAAGTGTTCAGACGTTGTACTTTCACAGGTATCATAGGGTTTGTTTACAGTTTCCGGGTATAGCAATGTAGCGCAGGAACCAAATAACAACATGTTTAATACTCAGTGCACCAGTACCTATACTGGATATGTAGGATTAAATTCAGTGTTTCAGTTTTGAAAATGTGCTGATGTCATCGGATTATGCAGCTTTACGGTAAATTGTAGTATGTGTGCGTGTTCAATTTCTCTAGACAAAACTAGATAAAAGATTCACTCCTACCCAGAGTAGGGAATGACAACCCTGCTTAAATCTGAGTAAAAACTACTTCAGTAGGAATTAACTGTGGAGGTAGTGATTCCAATGCGCAGTGTTTATTTATATTGGCGTAAAGGCCCAGTCACACCTTACCGGACTGGGGAACCGGACGAGAACTGGACACTGTCCGGTTGTGTACGGCGATGTTCGGTACCCGTCCGTTGGTGTCGTGCGGTGTCCGGTGGTGTCCGGTACAAGTTTTGAACATGCACAAAACTTCTAGCGTACACCACCGGATTGACGTGTCCGGTTGGTGTCCGGTTGTCCGGTTCATGTCCGGTACCCATCCGTATGTGTCCGGTACCCATCCAGTACCCATCCAGTACCCATCCATTGATGTCCGGTACAGATCCGTTGGTGTCCGGTTTGCTCCCGGAATTGTCTGGTGGCGAAAACATCAATAAAATATATTTATACTGTAGTAGTCGGTACTGACCTAACCACATAGACACGTAGGCATGGGTAGTGTGTTGATATCAGGGAGCCTAGCTAGTGTAATGGTTAGCACACTGGCCTGGAATGCAAAGAGATGTGGGTTCGAGTCCCATTCTATGCGCAATATTTCCCATTTTCATCACCCTCACAACAATACCAAGAAAATTTAAAAAATACAGTCCGGTACGTGTCCGGTTGATGGTCGGTACATCCGGTTCTCGTCCGGTACTCGTCCGGTACATGTATGGTACTTGTCCGGTTGTCCGGCGGCAATTGACCCAATTACGCTCCATTTCGATACATTTCAATACATTTTGTGTACCGGAGAGCACCGGACTAGACAATTCTTTGTCCGGTGGTGTCCGGTACTGAGTCCAGTAAGGTGTGACAGGCGCTTAAAGTTGAGAAATTTGTAGAGAATGCAAAACACCCAAGATGGCGGCCACAGAAAGCTCTCATTTCGACTTTTCAAGTCTATTAATCTACCTGATTTCATAAACTGAACTACAGTAAAACCTCTCTAACTGACCACCTCCACAGATGGACCACACCCCTATATCGATCGTTTTAATTTGGGCCTCAAACGATCGCCCATACAATACCATTGTACCGAAATGAAAAACTCCCTAATCTGCCAACCTCCGTAAATGGATCATTTAAAGTCGGTCTCATAGTCGGTCAATTTAGAGAGGTTTTACTGAATATATTTGAACTATATATTTAGCATGTCAGATTGCAAAATCATATTCTAGTTCGCCTTATCTAGTTCGGCCTAAAGTTGTGCGTGTGAACACGGCTTAAAGCCGTGTTCACACGCACAAGGGGCCTATGTTCTTTGAGGTTTTTTGCCCCTTGAAAGAACGCTGAACCCGGATGCTGAGGGCAGCCACCTGGTGGCGATGATATTAACTACAGCTCCGATCTGAGCGCGGATAAACCGACGTATCTGGTAGCAACGCAAAGCGATATGAACTGGCGCCAAGATAGTGTGTTATTAAAGCTGCATAGGCCGATGAAAATATCAAATTTTCAAAACCAACACAATTATCTAAATTTGATTCTACATATCTAACTTAGGTACTGGTGCACTTATTAAACATTTGTCACCACACAGAAAGGAGTGCCGAGGCAATTGAATAGAACCTGTTTGCAGAAGCCTATGGGGTCAGAGTTTTGACTAGCTTGCCAAAATTAATTTTGCATGTTTCCACTTCAAATATCTCAAAAGTTAGCTACTTAAAATAAAAGTTATTTCAAGCTAAAGTAAGGTACATAATAACGATCAACCTAATGTATTTATCTCAGAAAATTTCATAAACTCAAGACCATCGGACTATGCAACTTTAATTAAAGTTACATAGTCCGATGGTTTAAAGTTTTTGTCATTTTCTGAGATAAATACGTTAGGTTGATCATTATAATCTATCGCACTTAATTTGAAGTAACTTTTATTTTAAATGGCTATCTTTTGAAATATTCTAAGTGCAAACATGCTAAATTAATTTGGGCAAACATGCCAAAACTCCATAGACCTCTGCAGTAACAGGTTCTATTAAATTGCCTCCGTATTCCCTTCGATGTGGTGACAAATGTTTGATAAGTGTGCCAGTATCTAAGTTAGACATCTAGAATCAAATTGCATTATCGCTATGGTTTTGAAAATTTGATGTTTTCATCGGACTATGCAGCTTTAATATGCACGGTATCTAGACTCGGAGGTCGGCGTTTGTGTGTGTGTGGGGGGGGGGGGGGGCGCGGGGGGGGGGGGTCAGAGAGCTTCTCCATACACGCATGTTTTGCTCTACACTCGCCAACTCTTCAAGCGTGTACACATTAACTTAGGCGACTGGCCGTGTATTCCCCAAGCAGATGCCTATTCTTTTTCTCTAGTTTTACTCCAAGCCGATTCGTAGCTCCATGCCCTCCATTCACACTCTCCAAACAGACCCAAGCCCTCCCATGCTTGTTCTTAGAGCCGAGTTATAGTCTCGCGCTCCACACAGTCACACCCTTTTACCCTCACAGCAGATGCGTAGTATCCAGATAAGGCAGCACCGGAAATAGGGCGCCGCGCATTTCCTGATGTGATTTCCCAACCCACCCACCCTTTTTTTTTTTTTTTTTTTTTAAAGAAAATTATAACCAAAGCAAAATTCTTCTATATTTGAGTCTGTTATTATGCTGTCAGTGAAGCAGTTCAAATTTGAAGTTTAATGCTTGCTGTTGAATAGTCCGATGGTTTTGAATTTCTCCCATTTGTAAAAAAAAATAAATAAAAAAAATAAAAATATTAGATTGGTGTTATGATTTACCTCACTTTTGTTTGAAGGAACTGTCATTTTGAAGGGTTAATTTTGGAGATATTTGAAGTGAAAACATGCTAAGTTGACATTGGTTTGTTTGTTGTGGTTTTACTTCCTAGCAACATCTAAGGTCATATCAGGAAGGGTACTGACTTGTGATAGTGCGCACTCATGGCGACTTTATAGTGCTGCCCCACTGGGACACCAGGCCACCAGCAACATGACCTTATATCCTACTCAGTCACATTATCCTGACACTGAACCAGCCAGTCCTTGCCCTATCTTATCAATGCCGAGCGCCAGGCTCTTTTTATATCATTGGTTTGACTCAACCAGGATTCAAACCCACAAACTCATGGGTTTGGATCTCCCGATTTCCCAAAACAGGAGACGGACACTCTACTCATTCGGCCACCCCGTCTGGTGTTGATTGATATTTGTGTGTAAATTAAAATATTGGACATAGCTTTGTTTACCCCTTTTCGAGCAACGAATGTCAAATGTCAATAATAATGTTTAATTAGTGTATTGGTATCTAAGTGAATTATCTAGGACCAAATCTAGGTATGTCTTTTTGGTTTAAAAAAAAATTGATGCATTCATCGGATTGTCCAGCCTTAAAGTTGACACATTCAAAAGGGAGAACACCGATGAGCCATCATGTAGGTCACGTCTATGCCGTCAGTGTTAGGTCACGTGAGGCCTTTGGAACAGATTTATATTACACACTGACCTAGTATTAGGCGAAACGTGGAAACTGCGTGTTCGTTCCACTCCGGTGTGGCGTGCTCAGCCGTGTACCGTCCTCAGCCGTGTGCATAGACTCAAACTCAAGGCATTGTCAATGGTCGTGAGTCACTAACCTTATGAATGTAATATAAGATTTTTGGTAAAGATGTTTTCTATATGTGTACCAAGCGACTTGTTAATAGGTGGTGTCGTTTTAGAGATATTTCACTTGTTCTGTATTTTCTGTATGAAGATTACTCACGACCATTGACAATGCCTTGAGTTTGAGTCTAATCACATGGCTGAGCACGGCACACGGCTGAGCACGCCACACCGGGCTTTAAATACTAGTGACGCAATTAGCTGTTTCCCGCTATGTGTGGCACAGTTAAATGTCGTCTGCGGTCAAGGCGTAGCATTCCACGTGCAGCTGCATGCAGAAGAGTGTGAATTCTATCATTTAAAGTCATTTTCCTAATTATGTGTAGATTTGGGGGTGGGGGGGGGGGTGAGAGGGACTCCCTCTCCCTCTTCGCCCCATCCGGCAGAAAACAATTTTTTTTTTAGTCGGTGCAGACGATCAAATGAACAAGTGCAGTGAATGAATGGCCCTGACCGATTTTCTATCGTATGACATCTGTAAAATGTTTTTTCGTCAGAGTGAAAATAAGAACACAAAATGAGGTTAGTTCTAGTCCCATTTGCACCGGAGGTTGTATCTTTATGGTGATTTAGGAGGGCCTGTTAGCGAGAAAAACACGGAAGGTAGGTGTTACGTGGCTACCCACTCAGCCCCCTAGTCAACTTGCTAATGTGGGGCTCTGACTAGTCAGACTGGGCCCGACTCGGCCAGACCCCATATTGAGCTAACTGCCTAATGTGGGCCTCTGACTACCCAGACTGGGCCCGACTCGGCCAGACCCCATATTGAGCTAACTGCCTAATGTGGGCCTCTGACTACCCAGACTCGGCCCGACTCGGCCAGACCCCATATTGAGCTAACTGCCTAATGTGGGCCTCTGACTACCCAGACTCGGCCCAACTCGGCCAGACCCCATATTGAGCTAACTGCCTAATGTGGGCCTCTGACTACCCAGACTCGGCCCGACTCGGCCAAATCCCAGAGTGAGCTAACTCCCTGATGTGGGCCTTTGACTAGCCAGATTGGGGCCAACTCAGTCAGAATCGCCGATAGTGAACCTACTCCCTAATGTGGGCCTCTGCCTAGCCAAACCTAATTCTGAGCTAATTCCCTGATGTGGGCCGTTGACTAGCCAGACTAGGGCTGACTCAGTAAGACACAATAGTGAGCTAACTCCCTGATGTGGACCTTCGACTGGGAAGATGGGAGCTGACTCAGTCAGACTGTAGATTGAGCTAACTCCCTCAGATGGACCTTACTGAGTCGTCAGACTGAAGGCGACTCAGTAAGACAGGATAGCGAGCTGACCTTTGACTAACCAGACTGTAGCCGACTCAGTAAGACAGGACAGTGAGCTAACTCCCTGATGTGCGACGAGGAAGGAACGAAGAGGCAGGGGTGGAGAAAGGGCACTTTATTTATGAAGTGCGAGGCATAGCGAACAGGATAATTACAGGCACAAACAGGATAATACAGGTCAAATGGTAAACAGGATAATGACAGGCGAGGATAATGCAAGATAATGTGAGTACGGTAAGAAGCTCATAAGGAGGCTAATCTAGAAAGTCAGTGCGGGGGGGGGGGGGGGACCCGAAGAGCCCTCCACCACAATAAGTGATGAAGTTTGGGTTGTGGGTGGAGGAAATGGCCGGAGGGAGTGTCAGTGTGGCTGGGCTGGGAGCGAGTGGCTGGAGGCAGCAGGCAGGCTGGGTTATAAGGGGGGGAGCATGGGAGATTATGTAATGGGAAACAGTCAGGAGCAGCATGGGGGGGGGGGGGGGGGTCCCCTTCCCCGCCGCGAATCAAACGCAATGCAAGCATTACGACAGATGCGCGACGAGGAAGGAACGAGGAGGCGGGGGTGGAGAAAGAGCACTTTATTTATGAAGTGCGAGGCATAGCGAACAGGATAATTTCAGGTACAAACAGGATAATACAGGCCAAATGGTAAACAGGATAATGACAGGCGAGGATAATGCAAGATAATGTGAGTAAGGTAAGAAGCTCATAAGGAGGCTAATCTAGAAAGTCAGTGCAGGGGGAGGGGACCCGAAGAGCCCTCCACCAAAGGAGAGGAGAGGGCTCGAGGGGAGACCGAGGGGGCGAGGCGGGGGAGATAGGCGCGCACCGCCTCGGAGGTCCATCTCCCTTTGGCCATTATGTCAGGTGATGGGATGCCAGCGTGGTGGCAGGGCTTGGGGGGGTGGGGGGGGGCGCCGCACCGGAGGCCATGCAAGGTATAAATAAGTCTCTGGCGCCGGGACGCCTCGTGCGTGGAGAGCGCCTCTGTATGTGTGAGTGTGTGTGTATGGGGAGGGGTTAATAGTGAATTAACTGGTGGTATTAAAGAACATTTGAATAGGCTGCAGTTTAATATTAGAAACGGATATATAGGAACCGGCAAAAAGAAAATTTGGAGTGAAAATAGAGGATTTTCTAGTCTAATAATTCCAATAATTTGAACACCGCGTGTTTAGAACCGCCTGTTTAGAACTGACATGCACACATTTATGTTATTCCGATACACTAAATATTCACATTATGCGCATTCCTGGAGA
This sequence comes from Branchipolynoe longqiensis, assembly GCA_030323885.1. Taxonomy (NCBI): domain Eukaryota; kingdom Metazoa; phylum Annelida; class Polychaeta; order Phyllodocida; family Polynoidae; genus Branchipolynoe; species Branchipolynoe longqiensis. Next base: position 65,195,226 of record CM059194.1, on the reverse strand, counting down.
GTTGGCCACAGCCGAGAGAATCTATTTGAATGCATTCCTAGTTTCGGGACACTTAATCTTTTCAGGGTGCTATTGTTGCAAATGGGTCCCGAAGAGACACTTTCTAGTCCCATGGTATAATCTTATTGAACTAACACATTTGTGTGTTGGGGACACCAGGGGGGTGGAGTGTGTGTTTGTGTGTGTGTGTGGGGGGGGGGGGGGTTATGGTAGAGGTCCAGAGGGTTGTTCCGAATGAATGATGAGGGCACTTGGGATTCACCCCGTGCTACAGTACAGAGGTGAAAACCAACACTACATAAAAGCTGGCAAAAAATGCGGAAATGAAATGAGACCCTAATTCCACAATCAAAGAAGCAAAATATATTCTTCACCTACCTGGATGTATTTACCCTTACCTTTTGAGTTGTTTAGTCAATTATATTCATAGATGTATGAAGTTTAAAATCTAGATTGACATATCCACATGTCAGCCATTTCGATAGAGTCCAGTCTAGTCATTTTGATTGGCTGATGTAGTCAGGTGGTATATTTTGATTGGCCGAAGTAGTCAGGTGGTACAGACAGTTCATTCAAACATGGAGGATTTATTTCATGAACTCTATCACTGCAAACTGATTCTGTGTCACTGAGCCTGATGTTATGTGATCTGAAAACTCTGGAGGATATATATTGAAGGGAAATGGATAGAATGGATTGTGGCTATTGGATTTTAATCAACATATGGTAGGAAAGGTAGGAGGCCATCCACTGTGAGCGACATTTTTGCCAGCTTTTACATAGCCTGTTGGTTCACCGCTGAACAAAGCGGTGAATCTTTGATCTATTAAAGTTGACCAGTCCGATAAAAACATCAAATTTTCAAAACCAAGATTTGATGCTACACATTCAACTTAGATACTAGTGTGCTTAGTAAGCATTTGGTACTGCATAGAAGGTCATAATAAGTCAATTGAATAGAGCCTGTTACTACTGAAGTCTATGGTGTGGTTGCCAAAATTAATTTTGCATGTTTTGACATAAAATATCTCCAAAGTTAGCCATTTAAAATTAAATGTACTTCCAACTGAAATAAAATAGATTGCAACAATCAGCATAATGTATTTATCTCAGAAATGGCAGAAACTCAAAAGCATCGGACTATACAACTTTAAACCAGTCGCAGTAGGGACGTGGTGGTGGGGGTGGGGTGGGGGCGCCGTGTAGGATGGGGGGGGGGGGTGGAGGTTGCAGGGGCGAGGGGCGTTGTTGGGGTTCTACGTCCTGGCAACATCTGAGGTCATATCAGGACGGGTACCGACTTGTGGTAGTGCACACTCATGACAACTTTATAGTGCTGCCCGACTGGAAGGCCAAGCCATCATCACCATGACCTGATATCCCACTCAGTTACATTATCCTGACACTGAGCCAATCCTAATAAAGCCAGACGCCTGGCTAGGAAGCGACAAGTATCAATGTCTGGTTTGACTCGAGGTGCGTCAGCAGGAGAGTAGACGTGTTTGGAGAAAAGCTATAAGAATCTAGACTCAAAAGAAGATTCTAGTCGTCATTTTAAAAGTAAGGTCACCCATTTTTTAAATTAAGTTACTTTTTGTGTCTTTTTGGCTGCTCTCAAACGCTGAGAAAACAAATGCGATTTTCTAGCGATGTTCTCTTTGGTTCTCTTTTCCCTCATTTTCTCCGGCAGCTCTTTTTAAAATTCTTGTTATTATGACGCAAATTACAGCGCTATTAGTATTACAACAAGAGCCGAGAGAGGTCACTGCTTGCCCTAACTGCCCGCAGACGTGGGGTGGGGGGTGGGGTGAGGGCGGGTGAGGGGGAGGGGGAGGGGGAGGTGGGAAGGAGGTGAGGGGTATCGAGTCCAGGTGTTGCTGAAAGACGATCTAAAGCTTTTATTTGATCTTATGTAATTAACTCACTGGTGACGTCAGCCCCCCCCCCCCCCCCCCCCCCCCCTTACACAGACAGACAGCGGCTTGCAGCGTGCCTAGTTAAACTTAAAGTTGTTAACCCCACAAGGCCGGCACTATTCATAACCAAAACACCCAGCCAGATTTGGTCCTGCATTTCTAACTTAGATGCTGGTGAACTTATTCAAATAGTCATTGCTACACACAAGGATTATTTACGCATATAATTTTTCTAAAACAAAAACACTACAGATCAAACTTATGTACTGGTGCAACCATTATGCATTTACAGCTGCAATAGAAGGAATACCATTTAATATAACCTGTTATAGACCCCTTTCAATGTTTATAAACATTGTGTATGCGCGCGCAGCTTGGCTGCAGAATGAATGCACACTGCCATTGAGTTTGCTGGTATGCGCAGTGCAAAACGTTTATTCTATTCAAAATTAATAGAAATGCAGAACCCTAACCATATAAATTTAATATAATCCATTTGTTGAATATGTTTACTATATGTGTTCCAAGTGGTTTTTTTCAAGGTGGTGTGGTTTTTAGAGATATTTCACATTTCTGTATGAAGATTGCTCACGACCATTGACAATGCATTGAGTTTGCCAGTATGCACAGTGCAAAACGTCTATTTTATTCAAAATTAATAGAAATACAGACTCCAAACCGTATGAATTTAATATAATCAGTTTATTGAATATGTTTTCTATATGTGTACCAGGCAGTTTGTTTCTCGGTGGTGTGGTTTTAGAGATATTTCACATTTTCTGTATGAAGATTGCTCATAGCCATTGAGTTTGCAGTGTGACCGTGTGTCGTCCTGCAGCCAAACAGTGCATGCACTGACCTAGATACCTATGCTGATGTCATATGAAGATTATCTTGTCCAGTGTTTCGGTGTGAACACGTATTAATGTTGAATGATTTCATTTTAAATATCTTGAAAATAGCCCTTTATCATAGAAGTTACTTGAAAAGTTTATTATAACAACCAACAAGTGTAATGCGACAAAAACTCAAAACCATCGGATTGAGCATCTCTAAGTCAATTTAATAGTATTTATCAGTCACTGCTGCAAGTCATAGACATAGAACTATGTGATGCCAAGCATTTTGGTGGGGGGGGGGGGGGACACAAATTATTTTCCATGTTTTCACTTCAAATATCTCTAAAGCCATTTATAATAAAAGGTTACTTCAAACTAAAGTAAAGTTTGTGTAATGTTTGTTGTTTTATATCCTGGCAATATCTAAGGTCATATCAGGATGGGTATCGACTTGTGACAGTGCGCCTTCATGGTGACTTTATAGTGCTGCCCCAGTGGGAGACCAGGCCGTGATCACCATGACCTGATATCCCACTCAGTCACATTATCCTGACACTGAGCCAACCAGTCCTTGCCCTATCCTAATAATATCGAGTGCCTGGCTAGGAAGTGACAAGTATACATTTTAAAGTTATTGTGAAGAATAACTGGTTGTTTGGCCGTCTCCAGTTACTCCTCTTATACTCACTACTGTCAGGAGGATCCTGGCAACTGTCTGCCAGTCTCTCCCCACTAAATACCAAAACACAACTCCTAAGAAAGAAAGGGAGACAAGTCTCGCAAGATTGAAAGTGACAAGGTTGAGCTTTATTGCTACAACCCTTGTTCACCTACTGGTGACCTGCCACCCTGACTCACTTACATATACAACCTGCTACACAGACCCACATAGCTTCTGCTTGTTCAGTAAAAATCAGTGCCTACATCCCATTCATTGAACCTAAGGACTATGGGTGTTACACACAGCTCAGTGGTGAACTGCTTCCTTTGGTATCTCTAGAGTGAGTGTGTGTCTGTCCAGTAAGTTCAAGGAGTTCAAGAAAATAAATTACAGAGAACTCAAAACCGAGCCCTTAGAACAGTATATAGGGGCAAAGTTCTCTCAGTGAATGAGATGCACACTAGATCTAATATCACATACCTGAGCCAAAGGAGAGATGCACATCTGCTATCTCTTATGTTTATCAGAGCCAAGGATGAAAACTACATAGACCATACTACCAGAGTTACCAGGCAGGGGGATGCTACACTCCTCAAAGTTCCTAAACCACTCACAAATAGACTGACAAGAACCCCTATCTACAAAGGCAGCAAATTATGGAATGATCTCCCAGTCAGAATTAGACATGCACAAACACAACTAGAATTCAAGAACCTGGTAAGAATTCACCAAGCCAATCAGGCCCTTCTACAGGCCTAGTGATGAGGTCGCCATACTTAATTATCTATCTATTATAAGCACCTATGGCCACCCTACCCCCTCCCACCACCCCACGCGCTCCTTTACCTGCTGCCAACAAACCAAGTTATCCACCATACAAATTATTTGCTCAGCAAATTCGGAAAATGTGTATCAGTCTGGTAGTATTGCTATAAACCGGGGACCCTGTGATACTGAGACGGCTCACTCCCTATCGCTCCCATGGTAATGTAAATTTTGCAGTGCCACCTTGTGGTGGGTTTGATCAACCCAGCTGCTGGTTGGTGTTTTGCATGTAAACACATACAATTATATTGTACATGAGACAGGTAAGTATGGATACACATCAATATGAAATTGCTATGAACAAACACACATCATCAGCATTGTCGTCGTCATCGCCATCGTCACACATCTTTCACATTCATATATATATTTATCATATAATATAGCATGTTTAACCAAGACCGGCACACCAAGTGGTGGGTTTGATCGTTTTGATTACACAGTACATGCTGAGTGAGCCGTCTTAGTATTATAGGGTCTTTGTATAAACATAGACACTAATAAAGTCTGTACTAGACTACTAAATGACTGAAACGTACAATCCTCCAAGCATTGTTTATCCCATCATTACTAACAACCTACTTACTCAAACTACTTCATGTAGTCAAAAAGAAAACACCTGAGGTATTAACCTTTTAAGCCTAACCCTACAAGCTAACCACACTCTATCTAACAGAATAAACAAACCAATATTCTAACACTCCATCTCAAAATGTTAACTCCAACAACATGATAATTTTGCAATTCACAACATAGTAGGCATACAAACCTATGAAGGGAAACTATGCACCGAACCACTCAACCATTCAAAACCATTGGATTATGCACAAGCATTAATTTAAAGAAGAAGAATATCGTTATTGATGTTAGATTGAAGAATAGTGTAAGAATTCAAAGGGGGAATGTCAGATTATATATATGATAATAAATACGCAAACACATCAGCTGTAGTGTTCCTCTTGAAGAATATGGTTATGTGTGAGTCTGTCTGCTGTCTGTGTGCGTGTCTGTCTGTGTACGTATGTGTGTGTCTGTGTGTGTGTCTGTCTGTGTGTCTGTCCTGTCTGTGTGTGTCTGTCTGGATGTATGTATGTGTGTCTGTCTGTCTGTCTGTATGTATATCTGTCTGCATGTATGTCTGTGTGTCTGTTTGTCTGTCTGTCTGTCTGTCTGAGGGTGTTATGGCCGCACTAATCCAATAGTAAACTGCTAGGTGGCATGTTGTAAGTAGTTTGATTATCCTGTTTTGTTTTTGCTGATTCATCATTAACAGGGCATTAAATGGGGCAGGTGCAGGATTTAGTATTAATAGTAAGCGCGTCTCTCATGTCGACCCTGGTTCATGACACAGGCACGTGTGCCATTACGACCTGGGAATTGCCCATATAGCGAACATCATCACCAGGAAGTAGTGCCTAGTTCACACCGTTGGGCAGCAAGGGGCGTGTCATGATACTGAAATTTGGGTGGTGGTGGTGGTGGTGGGGGAGGGGGGGGGGGCGGTTAGTGACATTCTTTGCTTGAAGCTGTGGACCGATGAAGGCATACAATTTTGTAAACTGAAGCATTTACTTAGATTTGATCCTACATATCCAAGTTGGATACTGGTGCACTTATTAAACATGTGTTGCTGCAAGGGCAGCCGCTGTTGTTATTGTTGAAGTCTATGGGATCCAGTCTTTTTAAATGCATGCTAAAATTAATTTAGCATATTTTCACTTGATTTTTTGTATTCCCAAGGTTAACCATTTATAATTAAAAATCTTCTTAAACCTAAATTATTAGTTATTGCATAAACACAGACCACAGTAGTTGGATTGAATAAGTACTCTGGCTGTCCCCTAACATACCTACCTTTTATTGACTTAAAATAAACAAATTAAAGCTAGAGCTTCGGACCAACTGGGCCGAGATGGGCAGATGACTGTTGGAAGTTGGTGGGAGCGGCCCCCTTCACCCGCTCCTGGGCAGACCCATCGTCACCAGGCTCCTGTAAGTGACCCGCCTTGACCGCCCAGCGCGCAAGCTTGTGGTACCGGGTTCAATGCTCATACATATAAGCAATATAGAAAGGTTCCTTAATAATAATATTTGTATAAATGCTTTACACTACACATACATTTTGCTAAAGGCGTTGTTGACATACATCCCGGCCTGGTTTGGTTGCAGGGGACAGCAGCGGGGTGCACCACGTGATCGGCGTGGTCGTTCCGGTGGCGGTCCTCCTCCTCGTCTTCATCCTGTGCGGGGTAGCGCTGCAGCGCTACCTGGCGGGACGCCCGCGCGAGGAGCGGCTGCACCAGCCCGGGGACTGCGAGCACGACCGGCTGCGCGCGCACGACCACTCGCCACTCAACACCGAGGTACGTGACCGCTCTGACGTCACCACCCCCTAGCTAGTTAAAAAATGTTTGTTGTTGGGATCAGTAGATTAAAGCTAAGATTCCATATATGCAGTATGTGAATGCGACAACAAATGAAAAAACATGTAATCGCATGGTGGTGCTTCCATATGTCAGGATGCGAATGTGAATGCGGCAAAGTGGATCGCTCAATGGACCGATCGGTGTGAATGCGAATGGCATGCAGTGTACCGCGTATATGGAATCTTAGCTTAAAGCTGCATAGTCTGATGAAAATCTCGAACATTATCAAAACCAAGTCAATTATCTAAATTTGATCGTATGTATCTAATTTAGATACTGGTGCACTTATTAAACATTTATTACCACACAGAAGTGAATGCTGAGGCAGTTTAATAGAAGCTGTTACTGCTGAAACTTGGTGTCAGGGTTTTGGCATACTTGCCAAATTTAATTTAGTATGTTCTTATGCACTTAAAATATCTAAAAAGTTAGCCTTTAAAATAAAAACTACTTCAAACTAAAGCAAGGTAGATCATAGCAATCAAGCTCATATATTTATCTCAGAAAATGACAGAAACACAAAACCGTAGGACTATGCAAATTAAAGCAGGGGAAATTTCAATCACAGACAAGTGGTCTTCCTCATTCCACTGCTCCTCGCCCTATCCCAGTAATGCCGAGTGCCAGGCTAGGTAGCAACAAGTATACATTTAAAAAAAAAATTGGTTTGACTCGGCCAGAGTTTGAACTTGGGGTTTTGAATCCGATGGGAGGCGGCCGCTCAACTCATTCGTCCATCCGGTCCCCGTGTGACATCATGCGTCATGTCATGACGACCAATGTTGTCTTGATGTAGCAGGTGTTCTGTCATCAGAGGGACAGTCAAATGAGACAAAAACAGTTTGTGCATTGAAAAGTTATTCACACTTTCACCGATCACAGGGGTCGCCGAAGGCAGGTGCTACCGTATTGCGCAGAATACCGTCCTGATAAGACCTTAGATGTTGCTAGGACATAAAAGAAGAACAAACAAACCGCATTGCGCAGACTGTTGGAGAGGGCGTGCACTTTGTGCTGGAAGTGCTAGTTGTGAATTCACCCTGCAAAGAGGGGAGTGGTTTACATTTTCAATATTTATCGTTTTACACCTGACAATTATTCCACTCCACTCTACTACCCCCACCCCCCCTACCCCCCACCCTCCTCCACCCCCAAATTCCTGAATACCGGTGGGAATTGTAGTATATATACGGAGAACAAGCCGGACCCAGCGAGAGGGGGTGACGCGATGCAGGTGACGTGGTAGATCGGGACCAGAATACACTCACTTAGCCGTTGGACTTGATGGCGTTCGTGTCTGCCTTCTCTACAGGAATGACATTCAGATGTCCCAGTTGGATCGGAATGCTCGTGAGGGACCCGCCAATATGACATTGGGTACAGATTGAATTACAAGTAATTTCCACTGATTTGTGCCGTCTTTTTGAGGTGCGACTGTAATTATCATTTTTATAATCTACGTTTTTATTTGTACTGTTCTGAATAACATGGCGCTGGACTTCTGGCATTATAAAGGTTTTTGCCGCTGTACACATAATTTACCTTGGTGGGGGGGGGGGGGGGGGGGGGGGGGGGGGCCGAGTCTCTTATAGTTATATAACTACTCTTGACAGTTTTATTTGTGTATAGCTAGCTGTTTTACATTCTAGTAACATTTAAGGTCATATCGAGATTGGCACCGATTAGTATCACAGCGAACTCTTTGGTGACTTTATAGTGCTGTCCCATTAGAATACCACACCACTAGTACCATATCCCGATATCCCACTCAGTCACATTACCCAGAAGCAGAGCCAACCGGTCCTTTTCCTATTCGAGTAATGCCGAGCACCACACAAGGTAGCGACTACTATCAGTTTTGTAAGTCTTTGGTTTGACTCGGCATGGGATTGATCCTACGACCTCCTCCAAAGGAAGTGTGTGGTCTACTCAATTGGCCATCCTGACCAGTGCTTAATATGTTTATACCTTTTTGTGTTTTAATTCAATTAAATTCATTTTTTCTATCAGTAATCATCCCCTTACCGGCAAAGGCGGTTCAGTGGAGTGAACATCTTGTGCCTCTTGTTTGCCCATCTACGGTTAGTCACCTGTACGCCTCCATGTTCCACGGGTATTCTGAGTTCCGCTGGTCTCTCTTTAAGGACTGAAGCTGTGACCCAGCATGCCGGGTCGCAGTTACAGCTTACATGACAGAAGAGGGGGGGGGGGGGGGGGAGGTGGTGCATACACACACACCATTTTACATTATCTAATGTAAAATATTTGCAAGACACTTTCACTACAATCTACATTCGGAACAAATGTATGGTGATAATCCTACAATGTGTGGTTATTAGGAGACATGTCGTTATAGGGGCAAAGTGTGGGTTCTATTGTGAAGGATAGGGCTGGGAGTGGTACCAAACCCTTCCCACTATGTAAGCTGAAGCTGCGACCCGGCGTGCTTGGTCTGAGCTTCGGTCCTTTCTGAGGGACCAGCGAAACTGGTGAAGACATCATCCTATCCCACATATTAAAGGGGGTGTAACATGAACAACCAACACAAGTTTATTTATTCACAATTATCATTGTCGAATAAGACAATTTATAATTAGTCCTGATATGACCTTAGATGTTGCCAGGACGTAACATTCCTCCAACAAATTTATTTATAATGGGAACTACCTATTTTCTGGAGTTATTTATAGTCTAATTAAAGCTGAGAGTATGTGGCTGTCACGTTGTGACTACTAGACTCAGTCAGCCCCAATTACCTTTCTCAGCTGTTAGAATGATGTAAAACAGGTGATGCATACAGAATGGTACACTTTCTCTATCAAATAGAACGGAGACTGGTTTAGACTCAGGGGCACTAATTATAGAGGAGGGTTATAAAGTAGCAGTTCACTGCCATATAATCCCCAAAGGAAAATACCACAAACCCTACGTTGAATAGTGAATTTGAAGCCATTTCACTTTGTGGGCCAGCAGTCGGTGTTTTTTTAATTATTTTTTTTTTTATTGAGGCTGTGTTTATACTGTCCATAGCATATAAGCTCGAGTACTCGGGCTTGTTTTCAATGCTGACCAGCTGTAGTGTTGGGTCAGCAGTCGATGTTGGGTCAGCAGCTGGTGTTGGGTCAGCAGCCGGTGTTGGGTCAGCAGCCGGTGTTGTGTCAGCAGTTGGTGTTGGGTCAGCAGCCAGTGTTGGGTCAGCAGTCGGTGTTGGGTCAGCAGTCGGTGTTGGGTCCGCAGTCAGTGTTGGGTCCGCAGTCAGTGTTGGGTCAGCAGTCGGTGTTGGGTCCGCAGTCAGTGTTGGGTCCGCAGTCAGTGTTGGGTCAGCAGTCGGTGTTGGGTCCGCAGCCAGTGTTGGGTCAGCAGTCGGTGTTGGGTCAGCAGTCGGTGTTGGGTCAGCAGTCAGTGTTGGGTCCGCAGTCAGTGTTGGGTCCGCAGTCAGTGTTGGGTCAGCAGTCGGTGTTGGGTCAGCAGTCGGTGTTGGGTCAGCAGTCGGTGTTGGGTCAGCAGTCAGTGTTGGGTCAGCAGTCGGTGTTCGGTCAGAAGTCGGTGTTGGGTCAGCAGTCGGTGTTGGGTCAGCGGCCAGCTGGTGCTCGGCCTCCCTTGTCTTGAGTGAAGGTGAATTTCCAGGAAAAGGTGGAAATTCTCTCATCAGCTTTAGCATTGTCAGGGAATCATCAAACAATACCGGGGTAGAGTTTGATCCACTAGTTTCCTTGCACTGTCCTAGCTCCGTCATCCCATCGCCACAGCTCCTAGTCCTAGAGCCATTCCACTAACCAGTCACTACAGGCTATCCTGGAGTGCGTTCTGCTGTTGTTCTGAAGTCACGTCGATTTCCGCTTTCCCCCCCTCCGCCATCACTTTCATCTCTGGTAATTTAAAGCACACAAAGAAAAATAACCCCACAAAAAAAGAAATCCATTATCACCAAGGTATGAACATGAGCCTTGGTTCGTGGCATCTCAACTTCCTTAGGCCCTAATTCAGTTAATGCGCGTGGTCCTCTCCTAAATTGTTTACAATACTGTTTGGTTGTGCTTTGGGGTCTTAAAGCCGCATAGTCCGATGGACCCATATCATTTTAGAACCCAAAGCACCTGCCTACACTTAATCCTACATATCCAAATTAGATACTGGTGCACTTATTAAACATTTATTTCTGCATAGAAGCAAGATTAATTCGTCTTAGAAGAAACTGTCACTGCGGCAAGTTATCATACAACCGTATGATGTCCAGCATTTTGATGTGCACGCCATTATTATTTTGCATGTTCTTACTTCAAATATTTCTAAAGTTAGAATTTTTATCCTGAATAAGTAGGTAAAGATTGCTGGACCCAGATGTGCTTCCTTCTCACTAGCCCATGACTATCCGAGGCTTGTACCTCGGGAAAACAACAGTTATCCATCAACTGTACCCAGGTAAGATTTGTATAACTATACTATACACATGTGCATACATACATGCGTACATGCATACATACATAGGCCTACATACATACACATATAGATACATATATACACATGCATACATACATATATACATACATACATACATACACACATATAGATACATATATACACATACGTCCATACATACATAGATATATACATAGATACATACATAGATACATACATACATACATACATAGGCAGACATACATACACACATGAATACATACATACATACACACATACACACATACATACATACATACATACATACACACATACACACATACATACATACATACACACATACACACATACACACATACACACATACATACATACATACATACACACATACACACATACATACACACATACATACATACATACATACATACATACATACATACATACATACATACATATATATCTTCTTCTTTTTTGTGGGTGGCAGAAACTCAAAAGCATCGATGGATACAACTTTAATGGAGAAAGAGGAAAAAAGAGACATTTACCCATTGCAGATCCGATACTCAAATGTCAATTACTCAGATAGTGCCCACCACGAGTGCTGCGGTATGTACTGAGACTAGTGAGAGGCGGCACCGAGCCGGTAGGTGGCGTCCTGAATGTGTTATGGGGGATGAAGGCACAGATACACTCCCAGTGGGGCAGCACTAGAAAGTCGCCATGAGTGTGCACTCACAAGTCGGCACCCTTCCTGATATGACCTTAGATGTTGCTAGGACGTAAAACAACGAGCAAACACACATACCCTCACATTCACTCACTCACACACCCACTCATTCACACACACTCACACGCACATACACTCAGTCACACACTCACATACACAATCACACATACTCACATTCATACCCTCATAGACATACACTCATACACTCACTCACGCACACACACACATACACTCACTCACTCACACACTCACATACAGACTCACACACATACTCACCTGATTTCCCAGCGGGGCAGCACTATAAAATCGCCATGAGTGCGTACTGTCACAAGTCGGTACCCGTCCTGATACCACCTTAGATGTTGCTAGGACGTAAAACAACAAACAAACACCCTCACAGACATACACTCACTTACACACACACTCACACACATACACTCACTCACTCACACACTCACACACATACCCACACGTCCAGCACCCCGTCCCACCAGCACTGCCAACACACAAATTCCCGGACGACCAACCATTACCAGATCTTTTTTCATTAGAAACAGATGTGGGGAGTCAACTGTCACGCCGTCTACTGTAACTCACCCCCAGCCACTCCCTCCTCGTCTACCACCCCCCTGCAAAGGTGTATTTCTATTCGCGTCCATGCATTGTGGCTAAATAATAATTTAATAGCGATCGCCCCCCACCTCTAAAAAAATATTATAAAATAAAAAATACACAAATTAAAAAATAACTAATGCAAAGAAACCCCCCCCCCCACCAAAAAAAACCCTACTTCCCTCGAATAATGGACCTTCCAATTAATAGTCTGTACCAAGAATGTCTAAGCTTTAATAATTGTCCGTGTATACATAGATGGATGTGTGTCTATATATGTATATGGGTCGTTCTCAGAAGTTGTGTACCAATAGTGTGACATCAGTACCACAAAATCAAAATGCTGCCAAAGTCCTATAAACAAGTTTCCTCAATGTGTATGTCCTTTTGCATCTGAATAATTGAAAATAAACATATTCTGGCATTTTTAAGTAGGTCAAATGATGCTCACACCCAATAAATAGCAGTATAGCATGGAAACCAATCTGACTCCAAAATCAAATATTTTCCACACAAAACTTGACATTTTTAGGACATTTCACATGCCACTTGCTTTATAAACAGTAGTAATAATAATTTGAAACCTCATTGCTATGGTTTTGTCTTATTTGTGAATATTAAAGAGAAAAGCAAGAAAATATTAGCAGAGTAACAAAGTGGAAACAAACAATTTTACACAAATGTTCGGCTCAAATTTCAATGTTTAGGGGCAATTTCAGGATTTATCTTTTACTATACCATAACTGGGTCCATGCATAGTGTCAAATGGTGAAAATAATTCCTGTACTGTATCTGTACTCAGTGTTTGATACAGAGTTTCATAGTATTTGCAAGTGGAAACGAAATGTTACGATGTTAATGACTCCAGAAAATGTTAACTATTTCATCATTTAAATTTTTTTTTTAGAAATAAATGTCTTCAACTTAATGAAGACATTGTATATGACCATTTGAAGTGAAATGAGCTGTTGTTCAGAGGTTTTCATTAAGTTTGTGACACTTTATTTTCAATGCTGTTGACAATGTCACAAATTAGTGATGTAATTTTCGATGTATTTAGCTACATCCATCCCAATAAGTTACATAATACACAATATTAACATTTACTTTTGATCTAAAATATCTTCCACATTTTTGGGCTAAATGATGAAATCTAAATATTGACACTCCAATAATGGGTTTCTTTGAAATATGCATTTCAAGTAGACTACCTCAAGTGGTACACAGTTTCTGAGAACGACCCATATACAGAAAAACATCCCTACCCGACGACATCCACAGATCGACCACCCCCCTATATCGATCGCTTAATTTCAGTCCCAACAATACCATTGTATTTGTAACTATATTTGAGTTCCCTAAACCGACCACCTCAGCAAATGGACCACTTAAAGTCGGTCCCAACGTGGGTCGATATAGAGAGGTTTTACTGGCATTATCACAGTCGTACAAAGCGTACTACTTTTCCAGCCACCCCCCCCCCCCGAAGTAGTACGCATCAACATTTTAATGCAAAACATAAAATACGCCCAAGAAGAACCGCATTTCTTGTAAACGATAAAATTCATACTTGCCTGCCACCTTGTCGTTTGCTTTCTAAGACTGTGAAAAAGGTGAAAACTTGGACGACCCTTAACTAAGCTAATAACCAGGCATTAAGCCTGACCTCTCTCCCCTACCTGGGAGATACACATGCCTGTGGTAATAACAGGTGGGTTTTTCCCACAAAATCACCTGGACTGTATTGATCCTAACCAAATAAGATGAGTTCCGCATTTATCTTTCCTAACCGGGGCCTTGGCAAACAAGACCTAATATGACCTAGAAACGCAACCAAACCAGGTACCTAGAGCAGCCCGCCTGCATGGCGTCTCATGTCACTCACAGCTAGTTTCTCCCAAGTTGGACACTCCATGAGTGTGTCAGGATAAATCACACCCACACCCCTGTTTAAAAAAAAGAGGCACGCACCCCCCCCCCCCAAAACATTAAATACACAAAGAAAAAAAATCAAAAACACAAAACAACATACAAAAAAACACTCCAAAACACTAAAAAAACACTCCACAAATCTAAAAAAAGGCTTAAAAAAACCACTTCAAGAACATACAAAGCACACAAGACACCATTGATGGACGCAGTGGCCAAATGGGTTGAGCGCAGGCTTCCCGTGGTTCGAATCCCAGCCGGGACAAATTAATTACTTAAAAAATTGAAACTTGTCGTTACCTAGCCTGGTGCTCAGCATTACTAGGATGGGGCAAGGACTGGTTAGCTCAGTATCAGGATAATGTGACTGAGTCGAAAATCGGGTAACGGTACAAACAGCCTGGTCTCCCAGTGGGACAGCACTATAAAGTCACCATCAGTGTGCACTGTCACAAGTCGGTTCCCGTCGTGATATGGCCTTAAGCCGTGTTCACACGGGCAATGTAAATCGATTCGTAGAAAGCGACTTGCATAGTTCGACGCACATTTCGCGTGTGAACGGGCGTGTGAGTCGAATTAAGGCTGAATTGATTTCTGTGATGCGGAGACTGTAAACCACTTCTGGAGGTCGATTACGTGAGTCAATTTCTGTGAATCGATTTATTTTGCCCGTGTGAATGCAACCGACTTACTTGAGGCGGATTAAGGACGTGACAGTCGAGACCTGAGTGTGTTGACTTTCCGGTAAATTTGCTTTATGAAAGTGCTAGCTGTGCACAGATATTTTTTTTCATCATTTATTTT